>JANTPZ010150613.1:0-30625 GCA_025593235.1 Vachellia pachyceras | reverse complement strand
AACTTTGATTTTGAGTTGACTTTGACTTTTTGGTCAAACTTTGACTTTTTGTTGACTTCGGACTAAATTACCAAAATGTCCTTATTATTTGATGACATTTTGTTCCCTATGCCTTATTATTCAAAATGACCATTTTACCCTTATTATTAGGCCAAATGATCGTTTTGCCCTTTGGTCATTTTACTTAGAATTTTCAAGACTAGGGACTTAATCGATCATCCTTTCTCGTCTATAGGCATTTTCCTTTCTATTTTTCTTATTTACGAGGCTCAAGTCATTTCGTAATTCATTGGTTTGGCCTTTACTTGTGTTTACGAAATTTGGGATATTACAAAAGCTTAGCTTTAAGTAACCACTTTTGAACCCCAAAAGTGAAAATCTCAGCCAATCTGATTTTAAGTAAAAATTCAAATGAAAAGGCAGAAATTTCTAATTAAGGCACGTTAAACTTCCAAAAAAATCCCTTTTAACATATGTCGTTGTGAAATGTGAGAACTATTAGGAAAGTAACTTCAAAGGATAGAAAACCCATTTTTAACACACTAAAAATGGTTGATGCACTCACTATAAGATCAACAACCATCTAAACAAAACTAGCTGATGTGGATGCATTAGGGGAAGAAGGCCACCAAACCTGCAATTTGAGTTTATGCATAATTATATATGCTGGCACACTTAAGGATGCCCTTCCAAAGCCATAGCAAATTACTCATTTGATTCTAAATGTAAAATTCTTTTGTTGTAGTGTAAATTAAACCGAAAAAAGTTTTTACGTTTAAAACTGGGAGAGTATAAACCTTCCTAACTAGAAGGCGAAAGGACAAAACCAATCTTATGCTAACTAATGGTATGTTTGGCTCAGTATAAGGGGAGGGGAGAGATTTTATTATTACCTTGTTTGGATTAATTGGAAGGGAGGGGAGTAAAAATCCACTCCATTCTCCTAAAAATTTTGTGAATCCAAGCAAGGGGAGGGAAGAAAAATCGCTCCATACCAAACAAGTCATAAATATGAAGTCTGAAAAATGAATTTTGTTGTTGGTATCTATGAATAGTATGTCCCTCGGCCGTATCTGTGGTTACTGCAACCTTTTTGTTGTTTTTCCTTCCTTTTCAACACAACTCAATTAAGCCTTTATCCAATACAACTTTACCTACTTTAATCACATTTAGAGTTCCTTTTCTTGCCCACATGGCCTGTAACCTCTGCACCAAGGACTTGTAACCAATTTGTCTACCCAGAAGCTTGACCATGACAGCTGAGTTCCAAGCTTTGTAAAGTCTCTTCTTCATGCTTTTAGAAAAAGTAAACGTTGGGAAATTCCTGTTTGGATCTTCCACAGTGGTACAAAAGGGCTCCTCATTTGCATTATCCTGATTACCAAGCGAATCATATGAGAAAGAGTCCTCTGAGATAATATCTTCAACCTCTTGCTCATTCACTCTTTCGGTAGCACTTGTCCCTTTAAGTTTATCAATGAAGGTCCTCCTTCGTGATAAGTACTAGGTTTGCTACCCAATCTTGGCCATTCCTCCTGCATACATGCTAAACCATAGCTTAAAACATTGTTCTTAACTTTCTTGGAGCTACGACGTAACAGATCTTCTTCCTCGTTAGAGATTTGAACGAGCACAGACTTGTTAGGAGCGATTCTCAGACCAACTTCTCTCATCTTTTGACTTTGATTCAAATTAAGATGCGCTGGCTTCTTCATGTGAAGGTAGCATAATAATTTGACTATTGAATTACTAAAACTATTTGAGCCCACATTTAGAGTCTGAGTTTTCTTGTAACAAGTTTCAATTCTGGAAGCTTCAGCCTAATCTTACAAATCTTATTCTCCTAAAAGATTTGGACCAGTGGATACTTTCTAGCCCAATTTAATTAAGGTACTTCTTTGCCCACATAAAATTTTCGGTGTTATTGGGTCTAGTGAAAGGGGCTGACCTTTCACAACGTAATGGATCCAAGTTTGAATCTTCGTTAAAAAAATATTTTCATATTCAGTGTCCAATGGTGGCTCAAAGAAAGTTGCATTCAATAAGAACATACATGTGCTTAACCAAAAAAACTAAAAGAAAACATTTTTAAGGCTCATTTGGGATCACGGTTCTAAATAGAGGTTTTATCCAAATACTCACATTTTTTTCAAAATCTAGGTTTTGAAAAAGTTATTTTCTTATCAAATAACACACTCTCTCGTAATAAATTTTCTCTTTCCTCTTTTTCTTTCTTTCTGTTTCCCCTTTCCTACTTACTTTTTGCGTTAAAGCTAATAATTTCCTAAATACAATCATCTTTCAAAATCTAGATTTTGCCTCGGAATCCGTAAAATTTATTCTCTTTAAATATATTCTTCAAAACTTAGGTTTTTCCTCGAGTTCTGTAAAAGTTATTATCAAACGAACTTTTAAACGAGCTTTTAATTGTGAAACTTTGTTTATCAAAATTAGAATTTACAGAGATAATAAACACCGAAATTGCGCTCCCTCTGAATGAGATTGATAATAGAGATTGTTATAGGATCGGATCATATCAGATTCACCTTGATTGCAAAGAGCAGAGAGCTTAGCTTTAAGAAACCACTTATGAACCCCAAAAGTTAAAATCTCAGCCAATCTGATTTGGGAAAAAAAATTCAAATGAAAAGGCAGAAATTTCTAATTAAGGCAGATTAAACTATACAAAAAAAAATCCCTTTTAACATATGTCGTTGTGAAATGTGAGAACTATTAGGAAACTAACTTCAAAGAAGGATAGAAAACCCATTTTTAACACACCAAAAATGATTAATGCACTCACTATAAGATCAACAACCATTTAAACAAAACTAGCTGATGTGGGTGTATTAGGGCTAGAAGGCCACCAACCTGCAATTTTAGTTTATGCATAATTATATATGATGGCATACTCGAGGATACCCTTCCAAAGCCACATCAAATTACTCTCTTGATTATAGATGTAAGACTCTTTCTTGTAGTGTGTAAATTAAACCGAAAAAGTTTTTACATTGAAAACTGAGAGAGTATAAAGCTTCCTAACTAGAAGGTCAAAGGACAAAATCAATCTTACGTGTAAACTAATGATATGTTTGGTTCAGTATATGGGAGGTGAGAGATTTTATTATTACCTCGTTTGAATTAATCGGTAGGGAGTGGAGTAACAATCCACCCCGTTCTCCTAAAAATTTTGTGAATCCAAGCAACGGGACGGAAGCAAAATCCCTCCATATATACCAAACAAGTCATAGATGGTGATGTTTAACAACTCGTTAAGAAACTTCAAAAACATGTTCAACAGTGTTTTTCCGCAAAACGAAATAATATTCTTCATATATTTGCCTCGGTTTGCGTAAAAGTACTTTTCTACCGCGTTCCCAAACAACTCATAAATATAAAGTCTGAAAAATCAATTTTGTTGTTGGTATCTATGAATAGTATATCCCTCGACCGTATCTGTGGTTACTGCAGCGTTTTTGTTGCTTTCCCTTCCTTTTCAACGCAACTCAATTAAGCCTTTATCCAATACAACTTTACCTACTTTAATTACCAAAAATCAACTTTTGGGATCTTAAAATCCTAAAGAATATATAATTATGTGGATCATATTAAACCATTAAACATTCAAAGCAAAAACTTTGTCATCATCAAATGATTCTTATCCCGATAATCACGAATCAGATCTGTAAACGAAAAACATGAAAATAATTATAACTAGATATAGATTCCCCCATTCAACTACATTATGATAACTTAAATTCTCATAGAAACTTACTAGTAAATTTAGAGCTTTTTTCGATCTTTTGAGTTTAATTTGGTGAATTAATTAGCCATTATATTTTCAGACGTGCACATGCTTATCGGACTTTGAATCTCTACTACAAGTTTTTGGGGCATACTTTCTATACTTCATCTCACAATTATGTCATAAGCAGTAGGTTTTATTTTGACGTTTTTTAAAATTATTATAAAATGTTGTTTATAAATAATGAGTCATTATAAGAAAATGCAGTTTTGGTTTACTCCCATGTGCTTCTTCTCCTTCTAGTTTTCCCCCTTTTTTGGTAAGAAAAATTTAGAAAAGGGGTTGAGCTAACTTATGATTCAATAACACAACTGCTAACACCTTGACCCCACAAATAGGGGCCGAAACACTCTTGGCTAGGCTGGTTGTGACTGTGAAGTTCATAAGAATCAAACCCCTCCCTTTGGTAAAAGTGTCTAATCTGGTACGAAGGGTACTTGCTATTCCAATTATGTGTATTTCATTATTAGAGATATTGTCAAACATTAAATGTAAATACATCTTTCAGCCAAAAGCTAAAGGGGGAGTGCAAACAGATTATATCGAAAGAGATTGAAATCACGGAGACATTCTTAATCAAAGATGATTTAATGTCTTTTCAAAATATTAATTATAAAGCTAAAGGGGGAGTGTAAACAGATTATATTGTGTCCCCTTATCATCTTTTTGATGATAAAAAGATTCAAAGATCCTCTAATTAAGAATAATAAGAACGCTTTTGGAAGATTTTTTTCTTGAAAATCAATGGTTTGAATATATGGTTATGAGTCCACTAATAAAAAAAAGAGAGGCAAAACATCTTTTCTTATTGAAAATGTGTATAGTGAAAATATCCTCCAATATATACAAATAATTAAATAAACCTCTTTGTCGTCATTTCCTAATCTCCCTTCCCTCCACTTAGGAGTAAGGATGACACTCATTTTTTATTTTTTAAAAATCAACAAAATTCCGTCTTTAAATCTTATGAAATTTCATGTATGCATTAATTATATATTTTCAATAATTGATAATTATTGATTATATATTCTCAATCCAATGTTTTAAAAAATTTGATTGTTGGCATGTGTTTTCCATGAAGTATGTGTTAAGTAGTCCTAAATATGTAGTTAGTTGATCAATTTACTTTAATTCTATATATAAAAGATATTAATCTTTTTTATCTCCAACCCTTATTATTTTTCTCCTGAAAAACTATCTTATTTATTGTACACATTTTCAATATGATGCTCTAGTTGGTTCAATCAAGAGGACCAAAGATGCGAGATTGTAAGTATTAGATAAAAAGGAGTGGAGGGGAGAGATTATTTTATCTACACAAAAGTTTAGAAAAGCTGGCTCTTGAGAATCCATGAGAATTAGGGTATACCTTTATGCTTAAATAATGTTTAAAGAAATGTTTACAGATTACCCATCTTCGTATCAACAGCAATTTTTTTAATATATTACCTTCTTTTGTTTAGAATAAGAGGATCAAGGGGAAATAATAATACACATTCTATTATATTCGTAACCATTTTAAATCAATTATCTTCTCCATGTTATTTTAAAATTCTAACATCAAGCAATGGTTTTTCATATGTGGGTCTTTTCTCTGTAAGTGAACTCATGGTTGTGGCTTTTAATTTTTTTTTATGACGTTAAGGAAAAAACGAAAATATAAAAAAAATATGATGAGGTTAAGTAAGTCAGATAGCACACATTTCTACAAATATCTAAATTACTTATTAAACTTTTATATTTAAGATTTAGGAGAGTGGTATTAACATAATCTAGCTTTAATTTCTTGAGTAAATAATTTGATGTGTATCAATATAATTATGTGCTTTTATGTGTATGTGTAAACAGATGTGAGGAACATGATAACGTTAACTAATATTCTTTTGTTCTAAGTCGATCAAAAACTTTTTCAGATTTGTTCATTCTAAAAAAAGATCGGATCTAGTCAAAAGAACAAAAACAAAATAGTAAAAACTCATCTGATGCTCTTAAATTAAAATAATTTTATAATGCCAATCACGATAGACTTGTTACACTTGTATTTACTTTTATAATATAATTTATAATCTTCACTTACAGTTTATAGGTAGCTAAAGCAGTTAAGCGCATAATTCTCAGAACAAAACCAATTAAAGGAAGTATTTTTAGTCATTAAATTATTTTTATTCAATTACATTAGATTTTCATGGCTAATGGGTGTTTAAGACTAAGTGATGAGTTGAACTAATTATAACACACACGCACACAACAGGGAAAATTATAATTAATTAATTAGATATATCGATCAGGAATCCAAAAGATTCTGATCGTATCTTGCTTATATGCTACGATTAATTTTTAATTTGTCTTTTCCTTATGAGGAATATCATATCAGAGACTTGTTCTCTAAAAGTTTCAAATTCAATTTGGGAGGAAATTGAAAATTCACATTTTATAGGTTTATATAGAATACAGAGGCCTAATTTGAATATGTGAGTGTAAGATAAATCATAAATATCATATTTTATCTTTTTTTACATGGTCATTTGATCGAATCATATTCAAAAACTGTCTAACCCAAGTAGGATCATACTTCGTCTTCTTCAAGTTTGTCAAGTGATGAAAGGAAAAACAAAATGACGCATCATTGAAATGTATATAACTTGTATGAGTTCAAATTAAAAGGAAACTAAATCAACTACACTAGCAGTGATAATGTCAAAAGAACTTAAAAATGATATATTGAAGAAGATAAATGAGCTAAAAAACTTAAAAGACCATCCTTTGACTTTCCTCATCATTATTATTCTCGACTGATAAGATGGAGATGTTGTCAAAGACATATTAACATCTTGAAGAATCAATTATCTTTTTGGGAAGTTCCAGAGAAAGACCAACTGTAACCCTAAGTCAATTGAGTAAAAATAAATTAACAAAAACAAGAGAGAGATTGAGAAGAGAAAGACAAGGAATATCTAACATTCACACTTGTGTCTAAATACTTAGTACGTGTGTATAGATATATATGAACCATATTCATAGGCCTACAGACTATCCTAACTATTATAAAGTCATATTGCCTCAAATTCTAAATATAAGATTTTATTTACAATGTAATTTGCACGACAAATGATTTACACTACTACTACATAAGAAACACTTCTCATGTCCATTTTTATGAGAAACAGAAATGCGAAGTAAGAGATCTCATCCACTTTTATAAATGAACACTAAATATAAATACTTCTAGCATACCTTATATAGACATCTCCCATAAAATAGATGTAAAAATGGTAGAAAAACAAATATGAAAAGTTTATGTTGTCGTATGTAGTGTGAAGTCTTAAATTATAATCGGATGGAGTAAACAGACATGCCAAGTAGGAGATCTCATCCACTTTTATAAATGAACGTTAAATATAAATACTTCTAGCTTACCTTGTATAGACATTTCCCATAAACTAGATATAAAAATGCTAAGAAAAACAAATGTGAAAAGTGTATGTTGCAGCATGTAGTGTGGAGTCTTATATTATAATCGGGTGGAGTAAATAATTATGGATAATGGTATAATATGATACTTTTGAGGGATTATATAGGCAATTAACCATGAAGAAACATCTATCAAAGCCTTTCATTTGGGTAGGTAATAGAGTGTATAATATATATATATATATATTATATAGTAATAATAATTAATAATAACATTTGGGAGGATAGATCGAAAATGAGACATTGAAGGTTTAGAATCCTTACAGCACTAGTACAGTAAACACTTCCCACATTAATTTTTGAACCTTTTCACTTTCATTTTATAGGGGAATTATTTGTTAGGAACGTTAGAAGTATTTAGTTGTCACGTCCATTTGGAAAAGGACTTGATAGATAGTGAAAAAAAGTACTTGACGTGTTCATGTATCACGTCCATTTTTAACCAAAATAGATTTGGCAGTAGGGCTCCATAAAGCAACCCGGTCCAACTTGAGACCAAACCCCATCCTTAAAATGGACCCGTAAGAAACAAGATAAGGTCAAGTCCAACCCAACCACCAAGTGGAACTTGACATATAGGGTTGACTTATCAGACCATATAGTACAATCGGACCGATCTTGTATTAAATTTATTTTAAATTTTATAATATATTAATATTAGTTTCACTTATTCTAAATTAGCTTCTTAAACCAATCATCTCCTGCTGCCGACTTGCGCCTTCTGCCTCATCTTCCCCTGCCTTCCTCCCCCAAATTTCTAGACTTCCCCATGCTCATGTAAGCTGTACCCATCAGCATAATCATTTGATGAGCTTGGAGGAGTGTTGAACTTGGAAAAGTAGTGGCCACGATAGCAGGATCAAAGAGTAAAACGAAGGCGATAGAAGAAAATGGAAGAGCGACAAGTTTGGAGAGAATGGAGAGGGAGAGAACACGACGAGCTTGAAGGAAAAATGGAGGAGTGATGGTAGAGAGAGAAGGAGAGAATACGAAGGATGGAGTGTAATGCGGTGCTATCTGATAACATGAAATGGGTTAGAGGGCTTATAAACCTTCTAAAGTTCATCTCATGTCCATTTCCTAAATGGACGTACGTGTGAGGACCCCCTCTCATGTCTATTTTTTATGATGGATGTGAGAAGGGGGCACCCCATCTCACGTGTAAGAGTGTGCGAGAGCCCTCTCGTACATTCACAGAGGGGGTCTTAAACTAAAAAAAAAAAAAAGAATGTGAGAGGGGGCGTAATATCACTCTTTACACTAGTTTAGAGAGAGGTGATGTGAAAGCACAATTGCATATGCATATAATATTTTCAATTTTTTTATATAAACAACATTTACAATATTTAGAATAGAACGAGAACGACAAGGGAGCAATTCAAATTAAAGTCTACTTTTTTAAAAAAAAAGGGTCCCACATTACATTAAAGAGTATAGCTTGGTTCAGATGTTCATACTTCTCAAATATGATTTGGGCGCCACATCACGCGTGGGAGTTTTGAAACCACTACTAGGCTTGGTTATCTTAAAATTTCTGGTTCCTTTGCTACGTCCTTGGAGAAAGTATAGATCATTGGCATTCCGGAGTTTATAAACTTCTACCTTGATGATCTTATAAACAAACAGTACAATTAATGGGAAGCTGTAGATCTCATTTTCAGACACTGTTCATTCACAGTAATCTAATAAATCTCATCTTCCCTTTTCATATAAATCTTATAAACAAAACAGACACTAACGATCGATATAATAATAAAAGTTTTTCTCTCCCTTTTTCATATAAATCTCATCTTCAACCACACATGTCCGAACATCAGAACTGTTCATTACCAAAAAAAAAAGTAGAAGGGGGGTGTGTGTGAAAGAGAGAGAGAGAGATTGAGACGAAGTTGTTTATATTTAGTGATTTGGTCGGCCAAAGTAACGCTTATCTATAGTTTTCGCCTTGCCCGAACTCTCCGGTACCGGACCTGCTCCTTTCCCTTCTCCGCCTTGCCCGTTGTGTGCCCATCCATATTTTGTTGCCCTAGTTTTCGCCTTCTTTTATTATTTAGTGATTTGGTCGGCCAAAGTAACGCTTATCTATAGAGGGTCCACTATCTTTTACACACAATTTAAAATGGATTATTTATTAAAGAAAATAAGATGAGTTACATGATGTTTACTGTTCGGAAATAATTAATGTAACTAATTCTATCTTTTATGGACTGATGTAATTGATATAATATATACACTATACTTTGCATCTGAAATAAAAAAATGCTGATCTCTCTTGAAGAATGTAAGCATAATAAATAAATTGACCAAGACATGGGAAGTATTTCTTGGCACATGAGTTGGATGATCATCTCGTAAATTTAATTCCTCAATGATGCCTATGTTTTTAAAATGTAAATAATTTTCACCAGAACAAAAAAGTGCGTATGTATGGAGGAGAGATCTTTTTATGAATCTCACGCGACATGCCAAAATTATATAACATGTGTGTGTGTGTGTGTGTGTGTGTGTGTTATTCCATCAAACTCATCATGAAGAATCCTTTTTAGATGTTTCTTACGCTACATCGTATTGTGTGCCACTAGCAACATTGAGTTTCTGTTTTGTTAGCTCTTTTTTTTTAAGGGTATCTATCTGCGTCGATACATATACATATTATATATTTATGTATGTATTATAAAATTGAGAATAATACTGAAAAAATTCTCTACTTATTGACGTTTTGTTGAGTAATTTTAAAAAAATTAAAAGAGTCAAGGAATTCGTACTTGTTTGGGAAGCACGTTGTATCCCGTTGTTCATAAATCGAGACAAAACTTCTCTCACATATTTTTCTCGACTTGCGTAAAATTATTCTTCTAATATAATCTCAAACACGCGTTAACCCCTTGACCCCACAAGTAGGAGCTATAACACTCTTGGCTAGGCCGGCTGCGGCCATAACGTGTGTAAGAATTAAACCTTCCCTTTGATAAAGGTGTATAATCTAGTATGATGGATACTTGCTTTTCTAACCACATGTATTTTCTATTAAAGACACCGTGAGATATTAAACGTAAGTACATCCCTCAGTAGGGATCAAACATTTATCTATCACATTGAAGGACAATACTTAAATTACTCTACTTCCAAATGGGGAAAACATTTTCCTTCTATATTGATATGTTTTAATCATAAAAAATAACTATAAAATCAATGAACGAAAAATATTGAAATCACTCAAGAAATATTCATATTCATAGTCAAAGATGATTCAATGTCTCTTCAAAATATTAATTATAAAGCTAAGAGGAGTGCAAACTGTAATATCCGTATATTCCTGTGGGTGGAAATAAAGGCTAAGCCGGTATTTATGTGATGATTTAATGCCCATGGATATAAGGTAAATGCCTTTAGATAAGAAGGATCATAATTGACTAAGTCCTTAGTCTTGAAGATTTTAAATAAGAATGACCCAAGGGTAAAATGGACATTTGGCTAAAATGATAAGATAAAATGGCCATTTTGATTAAGAAGGGCCTAGGGCATAAAAGGTCATCAAATAATAAGGACATTTTAGTAATTTGGTCAAAAGTAAACAAAAAGTCAAAGTTGACCAAAAATGTCAAAGTCAACCAAGGGCAAGGTTGGAATTAAGAAAGAATAGAAAAAGTGATGGCATTTTGGAAATTATGGCAAAAGTAGAAAAGGTAGTGGCATTTTCGTAAATAAGTGGTAAATAAAGGATTTCGGGGTTAAGGACGATCGAGAAATAATTATTTGAGGTAACAGGAGTCCTCAAATGCCGGAGACCCGAACTAAGAAAAGTATAGTAGGGTCATAAAGTAATTAATAAAATTATTACCCGGTATTCGGTGCTGGCAGTTTTATTGTACGGAGAACAATAGTGCCCGAAAAACCCAAAAAAGTATTTTCTTAGAAAATTAATTATGGAAAATCCGCAAAGAATTGTGAGGAACAGAAAAGAGCTTGAGAATCAGGGGAAAATATAGAATTTTTCATATCCTTAAGTCAAATTGGTCGCCAGAAGCCCGTTTTACGGTGTTGCACGCAAATTAAGGAATTCTGACGAGTTACAAAAAAAAGGTAGTTACTCGCGTAAAGGTTACTTTACGGAAATACGTGCCACCAGATCATGTAATGGATTGGGCCAAGGCCCAGCCAGAAAAATCCGACGCCTAGGGGTTTGAAAAGTTACTTTTTCAACTAGGATGAGACAAGGAGATGTGGCTCAATGTGGATCAAGCATTTTGCTACTTGGTTCCCAAGTTTTAATATGCTCTGCACAATTTGAAAGAGACAATTTTAACTAGGAAAAACTCTCTCTTCCTCTCCCATTTTCACACAACTTTCTCTCCCTCCTTGGGCAAAAATTTGCTCTCCCTTCTCTCTAGAAAACACTCCCTCCCCAAGCAATAAAGAAGAAACTTAAGCTCCATAACACAAGGTAAAATGTTCTTGCAACATAATCTCCCTCTTTTCTTGAGTTTGCCACTACTACCTTCTCTTGAGTTGTTCCTTGAATGAGCCTCCCTTTTTGAGGATAAAGGCTAGGCCTTCAAGAGTAGAAAATGGAAAAGAGAATGTTTTAAAAGTAGTAAATGGTTGCAAGCTCTTCCTTGAGGGGTAAAAGCTAGATTGTTGGTTGTTGTTGGTTAGTTTGTGTTGTTGTAAAATTTTGGGAAGCTCAAGTTTATGGGGAGGTGCTGCCCAAATTTCTTTTGGTCTAAGCGAAGGTGGATTTGAGTAGATCAAAGCTAAGAAAAGGGCTTTTGGAAGCAAGGAAACACATGGTTTCATGAGCAAAGTTGAAAAATCATTCATTTCCTTATTTTTGCTGTTTTAGTCCAAGCTAAAGAAAAAAATGGAAAGGCTGTGTTTTTGAGTGTTTTGATGGTTCCAATGGCTTTAAAATGATGTTTTGTATAGGGTAAAGCCAAGAGATGGATTTTAGAAGTTTAAGGAACCATAAAAACCAATACTTGAACTTTTAGGCCTCTTGAAAAACCCACAAAGAGTTCTATGCGTTTTTACAAGTTTTATGACAACTTGTTGATTGTGTATTTACATGGATCTTATACCATGATTTTTAGGATTTTAGGACCCTCAAGAACACATTTGGAAGGGATCCTAAAGAACTTTGGAGTTAAGTTAAAAAAAAGAAGCTTTACAAAGGTAATAAGACTACTAAACTAAACTTATATTTTATGAAACTTTGTTGTGAATGATGCATGACTTTTGTGATTAATGAAGTGAATGATATGGGTATGAAATGTGATCTTGATTGCTATGGCCATATGCATATAAAAATGTTGTTTGAACATATCACATGTCACATGCTCATATGTTTGTTAAAAGGTTGTTACATGCATATTCACAATACTTTTGTTTAGCTAGTTTTGCTATTGGGATTTCAAAATCTCATTATTCAACAATCATGTAGGTGGAAGCTCAAGCAAGGGTAAGGAAAAGGTTAATGATGCTTGAAGATGATGTTTTGCTTGCATGTTTTTGGTGTAAATGGTTAAGATGCATACTTTCTTGAAGTTGTTGTCATGTTTGTAACATAAACCTTTTCAAAGGTATCATGTGGATGGGTGATGAAGCATGCATGAAAATGAGCTAAAAGTAACCAAGGATGGTAAAAGAATAATCATGCATGTTAGAGGTAGGTTAATTGATTTATTCATATTTTATCAAATGAATTCATAACATTTTTTGGGATTTTAGTACTATTAGTTGGATTTTATTGAGTTCGATTGCATTAATTATTATTAATGGAAAATATATAAAATTAAAACTAACTAATGGTACTTTTGAAACAATTTTATGATTTTTTGAGTTTTCAGCTTTTGGTTTTTCTTTTGGACCAGTTTTGGACTTGAGAGTTGGGCCCAAATTTCTTTGGCCCATTTGCTGTACAAAATACACTCATTGAAGAGAAACCAAGAGCATTGAAGACTTTGGCCCAATTCCATCTGTGCCACCTGGAGAAGAGGGAGGAGGCCACTAAAAGACAAAGGGGGAGATTAATCCATGGATGGACGCCTTTGGGATTCCATCACGCAGCCACTAACCCTGGACCACTCCAGTGTCGTCGCGAGGAAGGGAATCTTGATTTTCCTTAGCTCCTGAGTCATTGAACGAAAGGAGGTTCCTCTCGTCGTGGCGTGTGTGTGCGTATGGAAAATCAAGATTCCCTTCCTCGCGACGACACTGGAGTGGTCCAGGGTTAGTGGCTGCGTGATGGAATCCCAAAGGCGTCCATCCATGGATTAATCTCCCCCTTTGTCTTTTAGTGGCCTCCTCCCTCTTCTCCAGGTGGCACAGATGGAATTGGGCCAAAGTCTTCAATGCTCTTGGTTTCTCTTCAATGAGTGTATTTTGTGTAGCAAATGGGCCAAAGAAATTTGGGCCCAACTCTCAAGTCCAAAAGTGGTCCAAAAGAAAAACCAAAAGCTGAAAACTCAAAAAATCATAAAATTGTTTCAAAAGTACAATTAGTTTTAATTTTATATATTTTCCATTAATAATAATTAATGCAATCGAACTCAATAAATCCAACTAATAGTACTAAAATCCCAAAAAATGTTATGAATTCATTTGATAAAATATGAGTAAATCATTAATGAACCAAGAAGAGCCTTTGGTGAATTTTAGAAAAAATTGATTTTCAAAGTTAAAGGGGTTCCAAAGGCCCTGAAAAATGAATCTGTTTCAAGTAGCAGTTAAAAATTGTAAACGAGCTCCCAATGGGCTGAAATTTTTCAGTCAGAAACCACACATCCTAAGCTTTAAAATGATATAAATTTTGCAAATTTTGGATGTGTACATTAAGAGATATGATTTTCGAAAGATTGAGGTAAAATCTGGAAAACTGGAGTGAACCATTTCGGACAGTATGTGGTTTTTGAATAAAATGTATCAAATGGGCAAGAATTGGAACCAATGAATATTTTTCCCCTATAGTTCACTTAATAAGGAAAATTTAGAAATTGGAATCACTCAGTTTCTAGTTTTCTAGAATTAATTATGATTTTTTTAAAGTTGGGCTAGAAATCTGGAAAAAGGGCATGTGAACAGTAACCACGTTTTTTCATTTTTGAAAGTTTAAGTTCACATAAAAAGCCCAAATTGAGTTATCCAAAACCCATGAGTGATTCGTAAGTGATCTATAATAAGAAAATAGGGGAAAAATAGGAGGTGTTACACAAACAGATTATATTGCATCCCCTTATCATCTTTTTGATGATAAAAAAGATTGAAAGATCCTCTAATTACGAATAATAAGAATGCTTTTGAAAAAATTTTCTTGAAAATCAATGGATTGAATATATGGTTCTGATCGCCCACTCACAAAAAAGAGAGGCAAAACATCTTGTCTTGTTGGAAATGTGTATAGTGAGAATATCCTCCAATATATACAAATAATTAAATAAACCTTTTTATCATCATTTTCTCATCTCCCTTCCTTCTACTTAGAAGTGAGGATGACACTCATTTTTAAAAATTAACAAAATTCCATCTTTAAATTTTATGAAATTTAATTGATGCAATAATTATATAATTTCAATAATTGATAATTATTGATTATTCTCATTCAAATGTTTTAAAAAATTTGATTGTCAGCATGTGTTTTCCATGAAGTATGTGTTAAGTAGTCCTAAATATGGTCATTAGTTGATCAATTTACTTTAGTTCTATATATAAACGATATTAATCATTTTTATCTCCAACCATTATTATTTTTCTCCTAAAAAACTACCTTATTTATTGTACACATTTTTAATATGATGCTCTAGTTGGTTCAATCAAGGGGACGAAAGACGAGAGATTGCAAGTAGATGCAAAGGAGTGTAAGGGAGAGATTATTTTATCTACACAAAAGTTTAGAAAAGCTAGGGCTTGAGAATCCATGAGAATTAGGGTATACCTTTATGCTTAAATAATGTTTAAAGAAATGTTTACAAATTACGCATCAACTAAATCTTCATATCAAGAACAATTTTTTTTAATATATTACCTTCTTTGGTTTAGAATAAGAGGATCAAGGAGAAATAATAATACAAAGTCTATTATATTCATAACCATTTTAAATCGTTTATCTTCTTCATATTATTTTAAAATTCTAACATCAAGCAATGATTTTTCATATATGGGTCTTTTCTCGATAAGTGAACTCATGGTTGTGGCTTTTAATTTTTTTATGACGTTAAGGAAAAAAACGAAAATATAAAAAAATATGATGAGGTTAAGTAAGTCAGATAGCACACATTTCTACAAATATCTAAATTACTTAATAAACTTTTATATTTAAGATTTAGGAGAGTGGTATTAATATAATCTAGCTTTAATTTCTTTTGAGCAAATAATTTGATGTGTATCAATATAAATATGTGCTTTTGTGTGTATGTGTAAACACATTTGAGGAACATGATAACGTTAACTAATATTCTTTTGTTCCATGTCGATCGAATACTTTTTCAGATTTGTTCATTCTAAAAAAAGATCGGATCTATTTAATTATTATCAAATTTTCTGTACTTCATCTCACAATTATGTCATAAGAAGTAGGTTTCTTTTTGACGTTTTTTAAAATTATTATAAAATGTTGTGTATAAATAATGAGTCATTGGACCTATTTAATTAGTCACTGTAAGACTCGACTCATCTGTATGGACCTATTTAATTAGTCACTGTAAGACTCGACTCATCTGTAAAATGCATTTTTGGTTTAATACAATGTGCTTCTTCCCCTTCTTGCTTTTTCTTGTTTGGTAAGAAAATTTAGGAAAGGGGTTGAGCTAATCGTAAAACTCTTGGCTAGGCCTGTTGTGACTTTAACATTCGTAAGAATCAAACCCCTTCCTTTGGCAAAAGTGCCTAATATGGTACATATGATGGCTACTTGCTTCTCTAACCAAGTGTAATTTTTTTAATTAGAGGCACTGTTAGACATTAAATATAGATACATGTTTCATGGGTGATTCAAACATTCATTTGTAAGGACAATACTTAAATTACTCTACTTCCAAATGTGTTAGGATCAAACGCTTACCACTAGCCCAAAAGCTATAGCTGTTAGTCAGAGCGCAACTCTATTTCCTTAACTCACAGTAGAGTAGACACCCAAGCGCCATGGTTCGACTATGACTTGGCCCCTCAGGCCTCCGCCATGGGGCAATTGATGCCACACTTTGGCCAACAATCTCCCCCTCAGCAATTGTCCTGCTGGGAATCGAACCCATGACCTTGGCTCTGATATCAATTTAGGATCAAACGCTTACCACTAGGCCAAAAGCTATAGATGTTAGTCAGGGCGCAACTTTATTTCCTTAACCCACAGTAGAGCAGACACCCAAGCGCCATGGTTCGACTATAACTTGGCCCCTCAGGCCTCCGCCATAGGACAATTGATGCCACACCTTGGCCAACAAAATGCGTAAAAAAATTTTCCTTTCGTTCAATATGTTTTAATCATAAAAAATTGCTATGAAATTAGTGATAGAAAAAGATTGAAATCACTCAAGATATATTCATATTCATAATCAAAGATGATTTAACGTCTCTTCAGAGTATTAATATAAAGCTAGAGGGGGAGTGCAAACAGATTATATTGCGTTCCCTTATCATCTTTTTTATGATAAAAAAGATTGAAAGATCCTCTAATTAAGAATAATAAAAATGCTTTTGGAAAAAATTTTCTTGAAAATCAATGGTTTGAATATATGGTTCTAACCCACTAACAAAAAAGAGCGGCAAAACATCTTTTCTTATTGGAAATGTGTATAATGAGAATATCCTCCAATTTATATAAATAATTAAATAAACCTTTTTGTTGCCATTTTCTCATCTCTCTTCCCTCTACTTAGGAGTGAGGATGACACTCATTTTTTAAAAAATTAACAAAATTCCATCTTTAAATTTTATGAAATTTAATTTATGCACTCAATATATATTTTCAATAATTGATAATTCTCAATCCAATGTTTTAAAAAATTTGATTGTCGGCATGTGTTTTCCACGAAGCATGTGTTAAGTAGTCCTAAGTATGGTAATTAATTGATCAATTTACTTTAATTCTATATATAAGATATTAATCTCTTTTATCTCCAACCTTTATTATTTTTCTCCTGAAAAACTACCTTATTTATTGTACACATTTCAATATGATGCTCTAGTTGATCCAATCAAGGGACCAAAGACGAGAGATTGTAAGTAGTAGATAAAAAGGAGGGAAGGGGAGAAGAATATTTTATCGACACAAAATTTTAGAAAAGTTGGGCCTTAAGAACCCATAAGAATTAGGGTTTAATTCCTTCACACTCAAATAATGTTACGAGAGATATTTACATATTACCCATTAACTAGATCTTCACGCCAACAAATTTTTTTTTAATATATTACCTTCTTTGGTTTAGAATAAGAGGATCAAGGCGGAAAATAATACACAGTCTATTATATTCTTAACCATTTTAAATCGTTTATCTTCTCTCCATATTATTTTAAACTTCTAAGATCAAGCAATGGCTTTTCATATATGGGTCTTTTCTCTTTAAGTGAGCTCATGGTTGTGGCTTTAAATTTTTTTTATGACGTTAAGGAAAAAAATATGATGAGGTTAAGTAAGTCAGATAGCACATATTTCTACAAATATCTAAATTACTTATTAAACTTTTATATGTAACATTTAGGAGAGTGGTATTAACATAATCTAGCTTTAATTTCTTTTGAGCAAATAATTTGCTGTGGATCAATATAAATATGTGCTTTTGTGCGTAAACACATATGTGGAACATGATAACGTTAACTAATATTCTTTTGTTCTAAGTCGATCAAAATCTTTTTCAGATTTGTTCATTCTAAAAAAAGATCGGATCTAGTCAAAAGAACAAAAACAAAATAGTAAAAACTCATCAGATGTTCTTAAATTAAAATAATTTTATAATACCAATCACGATAGGCTTGTTACACTTGTATTTACTTTTATAATATAATATTTATAATATTCACTTACAGTTTATAGGTAGCTAAAGCAGTTAAGGACATAATTCTCAGAACAAAACCAATAAAGCGAAGTATTTTTCATTATTAAATTATTTTTATGCAATTACATTATATTTTCATGGCTAATGGGTGTTTAAGACTAAGTGATGAGTTGAATTAATTATAACATACACGCATACAACAGGGCAAATTATACTTAATTAATTAGATATATCGATCAGGAATCCAAAAGATTCTGATTGTATTTTGCTTATGTGCTACGATTAATTTTTAATTTGTCTTTTCCTTATGAAGAATATCATATCAGAGATTTGATTGAGTAAAAACAAATTAACAAAAACAAGATAGATAGATAGATAGATAGATAGATAGATAGAGAAGAGAAAGACAAAGAATATTTCACATTCACAGTTATGTCTAAATACTTTGTACGTGTGTGTGTGTATAAACCATATTCATAGGCGTACAGACTATCCTAGCTACTGTAAAGTCACATTCACTTCAATTCTATATACAAGACTTTATTTGCAGTACAATTGGTACGACAGATGATCTACACTACTACATAAGAAACATTTCTCATGTCCATTTTTATGAGAAACAGACATGTGAAGTAAGAGATCACATCCACTTTTATAAATAAACGTGAAATATAAATACTTCTAGCTTAACTCGTATAGACATTTCCCATAAAATAGATGTAAAAATGCTAAAAAAACAAATGTGAAAAGTGTTTGTTGTGGTATGTAGTGTGAAGTCTTGTATTATAATGGGATGGAGTAAAGAATTATGGATAATGGCATAATATGATACTTTTGAGGGATTAGATGGGCAATTAACCATGAAGAAACCTCTATCAAAGCCTTCCATTTGGGTAGGTAATAGAGTGTATAATATACATAGTAATAATAATTAATAATAAAATTTGGGAGGATAGAATGAGACATTGAAGGTTTAGAATCCATACATCACTACTACAATATAAACACTTCTCATATCAATTTTTAAACCTTTTCACTTTTATTTTATAGGGGACATATATTTGTTAGGAACGTTAGAAGTATTTGGTTGTCACATCCATTTGGAAAAGGACTTGACACATTTATCTATCACATCAATTTTTAACCAAAACAAATTTGACAGTAGGCTGCACACATAACTCATAAATCTGTCCATCCAACCCGACCAGGTCTTAGCCTAAAACCACTTTCAATATTTAGAATATAATGAGAACAATAAGGGAGCAATTCAAATTAAGTCTATTTTTTTAAATAAAAAAAAAAGCCCCACATTGCATTAAAGAGTATAGCTTGGTTCAGATGATCATACTTCTCAAATATGATTTGGTCGCCAAATCGTGTGTGGCAGTTCTGAAACCACTACTAGACTTGATTATCTTAAAAAAATTCTGGTTCCTCTACTACGTCCTTCTGATCTTTTGTAATCAAACCTGGTATCGGCATTAGTATTGGTGATCATAAACCGCTACTAGAATTGCAACGGGTTTGACCATTTGCGTAACAGTTCTATGAAGAACAAGCGGAAGTAAAAGTTCTAAACAAAGTAAACTTACACGAGACCTTGGGTGGAAATGAATCGCTTTTCCCAAGACAAGTCCCAGATGAACAAAAAAGGGAGATTTACCGTTGAGTCCAAGGGACTTATTTATCAAATGGTCCCAAATTTTAAAATATTTAAAAAAGGGTCCCATTGACAACACGAGGTGTTATCAATACAGCACATGGTGTTGTCAGGGGTTGTCAAGTGACAACACCATACGTTGCATTGACAACACCTCGTGTTGTCAATGGGACCATTTTTTAAATATTTTACAATTTGGGACCATTTACTAAATATCTTCACTATTTGGGACTCATCAGTAAATCTCCCAACAAAAAAATACTTACATACTCTAGAAATACCATATATGTGCTTCTCTCAAATAAAAATGTTATAATAATACTTTCTTGTGAGTCTCCCAAATAAATTCATAATAGATTATGCAAAGCACTAAAAGAAATTTATGTCAATATAAAAAAAAGAAATTTATGTGATATGAGATTCACAATAAAAAATAATTAGAATATTTTCATTAAAAATATCACAGATCACTTGACATTCGGGGAGCGTAAAAACTTCATGGAAGCTGTAGATTTCATTTTCAGACACTGTTCTTTCACAGTAATCATAACAGACACTAACGATCGATACAACAATACAAGGGTTTTCTCTCCCTTTTTCATATAAATCTCATCTTCAACCATACATGACCAATTATCAGAACTGTTCATTACCAAAAAAAGGCAGAAGAGGGTGAGAGAGAGGAAGAGAGAGATTGAAACGAAGTTGTTTATAGCTCAACAGAATCAATCTCCACCAGCTTTCTTCTTTCCATCTTCTGGTTCAAGAAGGTCTTCCAGCACACGATCATCCACACACTCAATCTCAAAAACTTGCCTCCGCCGTGAAGCAGCTGCAGACGACTATGAACCCGCCCCCGGAGAAGAAAAGTGCTAAATATGGAGGATATGGAGGGGAACCTCGTACTTGAGCATAGTACTCGCTGGGGAAATTAAGGACTGCTAGATGACCTCTCATGTTAAAGGCAGCTTTGTCATACGCTCTCGCTGCTTCTTCCGGCGTATCGAACGTCCCAAGCCACCGTCTCGCCCCGTGCCTCGACGGATCCCTTATCTCCGCGGCGTACTTCCCCCATGGCCGCCTCCTAACTCCCCTGTACCGGACCTCCTCCTTCCCCGTCTCCGCCTTGCCCGTTGTGTGCCCATCCATATTCTATTGCCCTAGCTAGTTTTCGCCTTCTGTTATTATTTAGTGATTTGATCGAGTAAAGCTTATATATAGAGGGTCCATTATCTTTTACAAACAATTTAAAATGAATTATTTAGTAAAGAAAATAAGATGAGTTTCATGATGTTTACTGTTGGTAAATAATTAATGTGCCTGATTCTATCTTTTATATATGTTCTATATGGACTGATGTAAATGATATAATAAATACACTATACACTATACTTTGCATCTAAAATTAAAAAAAAAAATGCTGATTTCTCTTGAAGAAGGTAACTATAATATATAAATTGACCAAGACATGAGAAGTATTTCTTGGCAGATAAGTTGGATGACCATCTCATAAATTTCATTCTTCCATCATGCTTTTAAAACGTAAATAATTATGGCCAGAACAAAAGAGTGTGTGTGTGTGTGTGGAGTAGAGATAACAAATCTTTTTATGAATCACACGCGACATGCCAAAATTCTATAACATGTAAATATATATATTATATTCTGTCAAACTCATTAAGAATCCTTCATAGGTGTTTCTTACGCTACATCGTGTTGTGTGCCACTAGCAACATTGAGTTTCTGTTTTCTTAGCTCTTTTTTTGTGAAGGGTATCTATCTGGGTCGATACATATTATATATGTATGTATTATAAAATACTGAAAAAATTCTCTCCTTATTAAAGTTTGGTTGAGTCATTTTAATAAAAATTGAAAGAGTCAATGAAGTATCAAAAAGAGACAATAGACCAGTGGGAGAACTTTTAGGTTGGAGTCGCCGGTCGAGATCAGAAAACTGTTGTGTGGATATGACTTGAGAGGGGACATGGATGATTCATGGCCTCAACAATTTTGTAAAGTAAATGTAACAAGGTCCTAATCTTGTCCCCATGGCATCTAATCTTTGATCTTGTTTAATTAATATAATAATATGTTCAATCAAATCATATTATGTCTAAAATAACAAATGATTCTATACATTTTTTTACATGGACAAAAAAATATTCTATTTTTAATCATTTTGAGTCACTTGAGGTGTCTGATGCATTTTTTGAATTATATTATCTAATATTCGAGCATTCAACTAATTTGTATGTGGGGATGATGACATACAGTTGGGGCATTTTTATTATATATCAAGGTTGTATATACTTTGTTCTAAAAATTTAGTTATTTGATGTCTCTAGGTTGATGATTTATTTCTAAATAATCTGAGTATAACATAAGTATGCTTCTTGCAGATATGTCAGACAATACCAACTCAACTTTTTATATGCACTCATAACTCCGTTAACCGTGTTCGTTCGATGCAATGGTAGGTAATAAATGTGGACACTTTTTGTATGCCCAAATCTTGTTGATTATAAAGACCAACTCATAATATATGAATTATAAGTATAATAAGCTTGGTAACACTGGATGAGAAGCTTAAAAGGTGTTTATCAAGCACCTATGATCAATTAAATAAAATTTAAACAAGTTGAAGTAAAACACATCTTATATGTTTACCTCAAGTTGAAGCAACTTAATGGTATAATTCATATTTAAGGTCCTTCAATTGGGAGGTTAAAGAATATAATACCTCAAAATGCAATCCTGGGTTATGAGAGCATCCACACCACATAATGTTATAAGGTAAAATCCTATTAATCATAAAAATATCCCGACCATACATTATATTTTCTAACACTTCTTCTTAGAGGTGAGCAATGGGTGGGCGAGGCTACACCGTGGGGCAATCCATGTCCCGCTCGTGAAGTCCTTCACGGGTACTGGCCACCCCATACCCGTGGGTGAACCCGTTTAAACCCGTACTCACGGGTACGGGTTAAAACGGGCGGGTTGGTGCCGGTAACGGGTTACCCACACCAAACACCCCCTCTTTCTCCCATTAGGCCATCACAGTGACAGTGAAGAAGAAAATTTTCAAATGGAATTCATCACTTCCGGTGTTTCTAAGCATACATGCACATTTAAATACATCTAACAAAAGCCAAATTGCAGAATTTAATCATCCGGGACAATCTTAGCTACCAAATCTACAACCATTTCAAACCCAAACAACAAAAAACCCAAATGAAACAGAAAGAGGAATGAGCAAATCCAACTATCCAAGTGAAACCCAGATAAGCTAAACAGAGAGATGGAGAGATAAAGAGATATGATCCAGAAGGTGAAAGAAAACTCACAGCTAGAGCCTTCTTCCGCTGGGACAAGGAAGATCCTATACCTGCTCCAATGTGCGACAACAACGATGTCACTATCGGCGTCGGGGATATGATGATGCCATAGGATGAGGTAGGCATGTTCCTCGTTGGTGGGGGACTTTGATTGGAGTCGCATAATGGTTCTGAGAGACTCACTAGTGAAACAGGGAGCACAAGGGTGCAAATCGTGCGCTATGACAGAGATTCTTGGAGGTTGGAGCTGGAGTCGAGTCGGGTACTGGAGTTGGAGGCTTCGAGCTTGGAGTTCGAGCAATCAACGACGGCGACGGAGAGACATAGTGCAATGGCGACTACGTAGTGAGAGGGAGGTGACGACGATGGCGACGACAACCGTGACGAGGGCTAGGGCACTGGTCATTGACAGAGATTGCGATGTCGATAGCTAAGGGGGAGAGAGAACTGAGGTCTGAGCCTCTGAGTTGTGTCCGTGTGGGCCTCTGAGTGCTAAGGGCATGAGTGTGGGAGGGCGACTGTGACTCCGTGAGCATGACGCAATGAGTGTGGGAGGGAGTGAGTGTGACTAGGGCTGACACTCTGACAGGCTGAGTACTAAAGTGACGCAATGAACTGATGCTGAAGCCTGAACTCTGGAGTCTAGGAGGGCGTGAGTGTGAAGTGAGTGAGAGTGAGACCGTGTGAGAGGTTTTTTTTTTTTAAATATATTAGTACATAGGCGGGGCACGGGCACCCCGTGGATGCACCCATTCCCCGCCCTATGTGCTATTACCCGCCTGCTACGGGTTCAAAATGGGTGGGTTTAAACGGGTTTATTTTCACGGGTTACGGGCGGGTTTAGGTTTGCTTGCTCAGCCCTACTTCTCCTTGATGTTCTTAGACAAACATTGTGCCCATTAAAAACTTATTTAGAAAAAACCCATTGAAGAAAAAAAAGTACACAATATTGTCTCTCCCTGATGACAACGTCACTTTCTTTGAGCCTTTACATTACAATATCATATACCAACTTCTCAAATGTTCTAGTTGACAACTTCTTTACAAATAGATCTGTAATATTATCACATGAACGAAACTACTGAATATCTATATTACTACTCTTTATGAAATATACCCTTTGATATTTTACATGAATGAAACTACTAAATATTTATATCTCCTTTGATATACCCTCATTTCAATAGAGCTATACATGTTGCATCATATTCATATAAGACTGTTCAAATCTTTTGACCCAAAAATGATTCCCGCATTGTTTGAATATGTTGAGTCTTAATCTTAGCCAAACCCATTCTCAACTTGGCTCGAGAACTGCGATTATTTCTGCATAATTTAATGAGGTGGTTGATAAAGTTTGTTTTGCTGAATATCGATATAGTTACACACCCACAAGTAAATAAAAATCGTGTTTGAGATTTGCTTTTATATAGATTTGATAAAAACCCTGCATCTATATAACTAATCAATTGTGATACAAATTCATTAGAGTAAAATAATTACAAATCAACTGTCTCTTGAATGTATCGAAATATATGTTTAACTCCATTCCAATGCCTTCTTGTTAGACATGAACTAAATCTTACTAATGAATTTACAGCAGAAGCAATATCTGACCTTATTGAATTAGCAAGATACATTAGTGCACCTTTAGCACTAAGATATGATACTTCATGAGCAAGAAGTACTTTATCTCTTAGGGCGAAAAAGATCTATCTCCTTATAAAGCGATTTTACAACTGAGTAGTTAATGGATGTGCATTATCGATTTAAAATCACTTAAAAATTTTTCAATATAAGTTGACTGATGAAAAAAAATCCCATTAATCAGATGCTCAATTTGTAAGTTAAAACAACTACGTTTCTAGCTCTTAAGTAATCAATTGCGTTTATAGCTCTTAAGGAGTTCCAATTATATTAAAATCATCTACATATATGGCGATTATAACAAACTCTGAGCCATTTCTTTTTATAAAAACATGTGCAAACTAGATTATTTTATAACCTTTTAATAAATATTCGCTAAGGCGATTATACCACATTCTTCCAAATTACATCAATCCATATAAAGATTTATGCAAACGAATTACATAATCTTCTCGAGAATTCTTACATTCTTCTGGCAATTAAATCCTTGAGATTTTCGTATAAATTTCAATATCTAAAAAACCATATAAATATGTTGTAACAACATCCATTAGACGCATATCAAATTTTAGGTTCACTGCTAGACTAATTAGATACTTTAAAGTGATTGTATCTGCCACAGGAGAATGTCTCTTCCAAAATCAATGCCAAGTCTTTGTGGAAAACGGGCTATAAGTCATACTTTATATCTCATGACCTCATTTTTTTTAATTTCATTATCGCACAAATACCCATTTATACCCCATGGATTTCACACCATTTGGTTTTTGAACTAAAGTCCAAAAACTTCACGTTTTAAAAGTAAATTCAATTATGCTTGAATTGCATCTTTACATTTCAATCAATCATATCTAAATCTACATTTTTCAATTTATATAGGTTCTAGATTATATGCAAATTTGATATCTACAATTACTTTTTATCAGTTCCACCTTTTTTCATTGTGACATAACTTATTGAGATCTCTTTGACATTTTCAAGTACCTGAACCTCTTCGGGTCTTTTGATTAGTTATGTTTTGAGTGTTTTTCCACAAGAACAACCTCCTCAACTTTACCATTTTGATTATTTGCTCCCTTACTTTTAGAATTTATCTCTTCCACTATTCTCTTATTTATTTATATTTACATATACATATATATTTCGCTATCTCTGTATATATTGTCACCCCTCTATAGATATTTATTTCATTTTGTTATATATTTATTTACACTTCATTTATTTATTCGATATATATATTTAGTTATTTACATATTAATTTTTTTATTTCATCTTTTTATTGTCTCTGATAATCATAGTTTATTTATCATTATTTACATTTTGCTTATCTATTTATCATGTTTATTATTTGTTCATTTATTATTTAATAGCTGTTTTAATCCTTTTAATTGTATACACATTATTATCTTATTTGTTTCTATACATCTACATTTCTCTACATGTGATTTACAAATTATAATATTTTACATTATGTTTTTGGATTTTTAAGTCATTATGTTACTAAACTCCATATCAATTTTATCATGATTCTGATTGAAATTATTTAGTTCAAATCATGACCAATCTTGCAAAACTCAAGTTCACGGTCCTTAATATCTAAGGAAATAATTATCTATCTTGGCCTTTAAAGCTGAGATCCACCTAGATGCTAAGGGTCTAGGTAATGTTATTTAACCAATAAAGAAACAACAAATCAAGATAAGGTTAAGGCCATGATTTTCCTTCACAACCATCTTGATGAAGGACCGAAATCAAAGTAAATACCTAACAGCCCAAAATCCATTAGAATTATGGACTAATTAAAAAGAAAGATATGACCACCAAAAGATGATTTTACCTAGAGCCTATTATGAATGAATACATTTAAGGTTCCAAGATTTTAAAACTGTAAGTGAATATAATTCCGCAGTTTTCAAAATAAATTCTCAGTTAAAATTATGTGGTAAGAACATAACTGATGCGGATTTATTAGAAAAATTTTCTTTACTTTTCATGCTTCAAATATATTCCTATAACATCAATATCGTGAGAAAGGTTCTAAAAAGTACTATGAATTTAATATAATGCCTTTCAATAGTCGAACAAAATAATGAATTCTTGATGAAAAGTCATGAGAATTATTCCACTGGATCTACTACATTTCTTGAAGCGAATATGAACATACGTACTAATTACAATGCTCATTGTCATAGTCGTGGCTATGAACGTGTTGAGCATTGTAATTATTACGTATGCTCACATTCACTTCAAAGAATGGAGCAGATCCATTGAGACGATTCTCATGACTTTTTATCAAGAACTCGTTATGTTGTTCGACCAACAAAAGACATTGTATTAATTCAAATTACTTTTTAAAACATCTCTCATGATATTGGTGCTACATGAGCATATTTAAAGCATGAAAAGTAGATAAAGTTATTCTAATAAATCAACATCATTTATGTTTTTACCACATAATTTCAACTGAGAACTTATTTTGAAAACTGCGGAATTATATTCACTTACAGTCTTAAAATTTTGGAGCCTTAAATGTTTCTATTTATAACAAGCTCTCAATAAAATCATCTTTTGATGGTCATATCTTTCTTTTAAATTAGTTCATAATTCCAATGGATATTTGACTGTTAAGTACTCTACTTCCAGCTCTTCATGAATATGATGGTGAAGGAAAATCATGGCATTAGCCTTATCTTAATTTGTTGTCTCCTTGCTTGGTAAAATATCATTACATATACCATTAGCATCTACGTGGATCTCAGCATCTAGACTCAAGATAGACAATTCTTTCCTAAGATATCAAGAGCGGTGAACTTGAATTCAGCAAGATTAATCATGATTTGAACTAAAAGCAATATCAATTAGAATTCAAATAAAATTGATGTAAATACAATAACATAATGACTTAAAAATACAATAACATAATAAAAACATGATGTAAAATTGACATAAAATATTATAATTTACAAATCACATATAGAGAAACATAAATATATATGTATAGAAATAAACAAGATAATGATTTATATATAAGTAAAATCATTAAAATAGCCATTAAATAATAAATAAAGAAATGAACAAATAAATAAAAGAAAAATGATAAAATAACATAATGATAAATAACACGATGATTATCAAAGACCGTGAATAAAAACAAAAAAATGAAATATTAATAAAACAAAACAACTTAATATGTAAATAACAACAAAATATAGATATCAAATAAATAAAGCATAATAATATAATATAACATGAAATAAATACATATAAAGGTGGATAACAATATATATAGGGAGGTTGGGAAATACATGTATATATGTCAATATAAATAAATGTGGATATAAATAAATATGCAATAAACAATAAATAAATATTGTGTATATATATATGTATGTGCACGCAATAAATAAATAATAATTAAAATAAATAACACAATATAAATAATAGGTAGAGAGAAAATAATAAACAATACTAACAATAAAATTAACAATAGTAACATATATAAGTCATAGTGATGTGAGTATAACCATAATGAAATGAATAATAGAGAAAGAGAATGAAAAAAATTGGAATGTATTAACTAATTCCATATAATGGTTTATTAGATTATCCCAGATTAATCAAGGGAAAAAATATAATAAGACAAATTAGATGAAATTGTTAAGACGTGATGAGTAAACCGCTTAAAAAAACTATCGTGTTGATAACGTGTTATGAAATAAGAAAATTTAGGAGTAAAAGAGAATAGTTGAAGAGATTGAGAGGGAGGGAGAGAAAGGGTGTATCCTTATTCACCACTTTGATGTACAAAATACTTAGCACATTGTCCCTATTTATAGGGTTCAAGGCATTAATACACACCTAATAAGCTATAACGACACTAAACAACTTAATCGTATAATTGGGAGTTATATGGAACATATACTTAAGATCTTTTATTTAGGAAGTTAAAGAATATGATGCCACAAAATTGAATCCTATAAGTCATAAGAACATCAACACCACATAATGCCCTAAAATCCTATGAATCATAAAAACATCCACACCATACATTATATTTTCTAACAAATTTCAAATTTTACATTAGCACTGATCTTGATTGGTTTTCCACAAACTATATTAAATCAAAACTATCAACAAAAAACTCATTAATTTTGAAGGCAAGGGAAATTATTAATTTACACTTAAATTGCGCTCCTTCCTGTAGATTTTATAGTAATATATTTAGATTAGATTATATGTAGAACATACATATATGGATTTTTTGTGAGATGTGCACATAATAGAATCTTATCCTAATCAGAATCCATTTTCAAGAAAATAATAGAACACTGATCTGGATTAACTGATCTGGAATTGAAGATTGGATGGTGCCAGCCAATGGACACGGCAAGACAAAAAATTCTCAAGTGTGTATTTCACAGATTTTTTTTTTCTCAAGGGCATCTTCCCTAACCACAAAGAATGGTTCATGACTGCGCACAAAAAGAAAATACAAAAGCGGGGAACAAATATGAAGGAGCTAATTGAACCGAAATCAAATTTAGATTAAGACAGAAAGCCAGCTGCCCCCAACTAGCTTCAGCTTCATGGACCAACAATCCTAATAAAATTACACGCAAAATTTGCAAAAAAAAAAATGAAATGTTTTAAATTTTAAGCGGGTTAATATAATCTTTGGTTCTCAAGTTTTAAAATGAAACTTGAATCTCTTGCTTTAAACTCGAAGGATTAAAACCAAAATAAATTAGGGGAAACTTGAGTGATGAAAGACATAAAACCTTATGCATATCTCACTATAGATTTCATTACTTCAAGTATGCACATAGGCAGAGGATGAATATCAGAATAAGCAAGTTTGAGTCCAATGGTAACATTTTAGCAACAAGCCAATTGAAAGCCAAGGTAAAGAGAAGCCAAATGAATTAATTGGTTTCCTATTTGGTTCAGACTTTCTAGCTTAGAAGATTGTAGAATTTGAGAAAATTTTGGGCTGGAATGAGAGCAAGATAACCCCTCGATTTATTGACTCTTAATTTTGGTTGGAATGCATAATTGGGATCTACAGAATGCTTCTTCATGTACCAGCTAAAAATAAAATGAGTTTGATTGGCTCGTTTATTGTATTTTTCAGCATTTAAAGTATAAGTGAAGAGGTCAAAGAATGGAATCCAAAGATTCAGAGTTGAAGCTATTAACAAGCTCAAATACTTGAGTTGGTACGCCTTTACGCAGCAAGCAGCCCTTAGTAATTAAGCTAAGCTTCAATAACATGCCTAGGCATAAATATGAGTAGAATCTCTACATGAAAATCTAGGCTTGGGTAGGGCTTCTTGAAGGATATTTTATGATGTATTAGCACAGGGATAAGCCCAACTCATATCCGTGATATGATCAAACCTTGAGCACAATTTTCCCCTAATCTATAAATTACTGCAACTGGCAGATGTAAATAACCTGATCAGAAAAAAAAAATCCCAATGCAAAAAATATCAATTTAGAGGGGAAAAAAGATGAATGAATCCACCTGAGATACCATACGGATAACAGGAAAGCAAAACAAAATCCATTCCATCAACTCAACAATTTGAAAATTTTCAGAACAATAATCTTAAACCATAATGAGATTGAAGCAGAAGTCGAAACCTAATCAGTAGATGACAAGTAAACCTAATAGCACTCAGTACCTCCTGACACCGCCACCGAAACCGCCGCGACCA
>JANTPZ010150607.1:7331-46999 GCA_025593235.1 Vachellia pachyceras | reverse complement strand
ATTTTTATGAGTAAAAACTAATTTAAATAAATTGTATAAGTAAATAAATATAAATCAACATATAAGGGTAAAATGGTAAATTGGTCATTAACTTCCCTCCCTTCCCCTCCTGAACCAAATAAAATATCATTAAAAATCATTCACTTCCTTCCCCTCTAACTAAACCAAACAAGGTAACCTTATACCCTTCCATCCCTTTCCTTTCCCTCCTATCCATCCCCTTCCTTTCCCATCCATCAAACCAAACAAAGCCTAAACGCAAGTATTTTTCTAAAATAAATTAAAAATTTGATTATTAATATTGTGATAGATTGACCACTTTTTCGAGATCAAATTTCTGCTCATCTCTCCCTGTGTCCTTTCGGTAGAATAAATTGGGAAAAAATCAACAATCCCTCTTACTTTTCTTGCTTAAATAGGAATGTTAAGCTTGCACTATGCTTTATTAATACTCTGGTATTGTTTACAAGATAGAAAGATATTTTTTTTATCATATTCAAAAGTCAAATTATTAAAATTTCTTATGATAGTACTATTCCATCTTTCATTTACTATCATTTTGTATATCTTTTGGTGTGAATTGGTCATGCCTCTTTTTTAAGATCCACTTCAGTTCTCTAGCATGAAATGCATTTTTATCAATTTTACTTTTAATTAATTATATTACCTCTCCTCATTTTTCCATATATTCGTTTTCTCACCATTATTTTTCTTTGTTACTTATCTTCTTGTAAATAAGGGCATACTTAAAAAAAGATTTATATCATACCTATTTATTACTTTTAACTAAGATTTTTTTAACCTAATAATTTAGTTAAAATAATTTTATAAAAAATTATCAAAAGGAATATTGAATAAATAAAATTTTAAATTTTACAATAGGGTTAATGTAACTTAAAATTTTATTGTACGAATGAAACACGTTGAAAATAATATATATATTTATATAAGTAGGATAGATTAGCGCCGGTAATATGGGTTTAACCCGCGGGTTGAGCAGGGTTCAGGCCGCCTAAATGGCGGCTCGTTAAAAAACGGGCTAAACGGGTTGAGCCCGTTTAGCCCGCGGGCCAGCCCGTTTTTTTTATTTTTTTTTACTTTTTTTAAAAAATATACCTTTTATATTTTTAGTATAAAGAAGATGATATCTTAATAGTTTCAAATATTATTTTAAACCTTATTATTTTATCTTAAATACATACTTATCTTGGAGACTGTTGGTTATATATTATTTTTTTTATTTTAAAAATCATTGATTATATTTTTCAGAGATGTATTGTATTTTTCATCCTAAAAATCAAATGGGCTTCATAAAATTTATGTAAATTTGTTGTATTATTTTTTCAAAAAAATAAAAAAGTGATGGGCTGGCATCAGGCCCGGGTTGCACAGCATCGGGCTGGGACGGATTTCAAATTTTCCGGCTACTCCATATATATATATGTGTGTGTATTTCTTTCGGATTTTGTCATGCTCTTCATACTGATATTCTGAATTAAAATCAGAATATTAAAAAAATACCAAGCCCGTTGACCAGAGTCAGACTGATATGAAAACCCGTCAATTTGCTCTTCCAACATAATATATAACCTCCAGATCGTTGGTTACTCTGTTCCGTACATATTATATACAAAACCCCTTTATAAACTATTTCCTTTTATTAAACAAATATTAAATCCGGGTTTTGACCCTCAAATTTTTTAGTACCCCTTGGTGTGATTGAAGAAACCTCGAACCAACATCAACCAGGGATAAGGATGGGATTAGGGTTTTTTAAAAACCCTAGGATAAATCGAAGATAATCATAATTAATTTAATTATTACGGATAATATGGGATCTTTAATTAACTCGTTATATAGAGGGAAGAAACCATCTGTGGTTGTTTGAGAAATCAAGATAAAACCATCTTAAAATGTATAAAAATCATTTTAAAATTTATAAAAATTATATCAAAATCTGTAAAATCATCTTAAAATCCGTTAAATACTTTAAAATTTGTAAACTTCTTTTTCCTAACAGAATTTTCCAACCAACAAGCAACAAGCTTTTGGTTCATTTTTTGGGGAGGGGGCATTTTTAATTGAGCCAGTTGAATTAATTGATTGATTGATTAAAGAACAAGATTTTATTTTATTTTTTTGAGCAGAATGCATGCCAGCATTGTTACCGAAGTAAGACATAATTCAGAGGCATTGTTTGGGTGGCTCATTCAATGCACCATTGGGTGCTCATTAAATGCATGCCATTTTGCTTCTCAATCAATCAATCAATAAATTAGTTAATAATACCTGATTCTTCCATTGTTCACTTTCTTCTTTTTCACTGCCATCTTTTTCCATGTCTTGTTGCAGCAGGTGCTGTTTACCCGACATGCATCCAGGAGTAGCTGAATAGTTTACTCAAATAATGGGCTTCTAATGGGCTTATTTGGAGAAGCGTTTAACTTCTCCAAACGTACGTTCAACAGTATTTTTCTGTAAAATGAGATAATATTCTTCACATATTTATCTCAACTTACGTAAAAGTACTTCTCTACCGCGTTCTTAAACAGACACAATATCATTCGTCTTATAAAAGGAAAATATATAATCAATTTCGTGAGTCACCCTTGCCTTGGCATGCTCAGCTCTGTGTTGGTTATATAGCTGCATTTATAAAGTTCTCAGTCGGATCAGACTGTTGTCCTCTTGCCGCATATCCAAAGATTCCCAACATTTGGATTCTTTGGGAGGATTGCCTCCCTAAAAGTTATTCCTACGTTTATCAAGATAAAATTTCTCTCACATATTTACCTTAAAATATGTGTCCGTTCTCCCAGCGGACTATCCAAACAAGTCCATTGTCACTCTCCTCCATATTACTACGAGTCTACGAGCCATCATCGGAAAAAAAATAATATATGGTGCTTATTACAAGTCATTGAATAGAGTGTTAATTATGCTTTTTCTAATATTATCTCTCTTTGCCACCAAACGAAGATTTGGTTGATAAGTAATTAGCTTACAACCTATAAGATCATAAATTTAAATAATGTTGTAGACATGAGGGTTTTGTTAGGACAATCTGTAAGAATATATGTAAATGCTCTATGAGGTTAAGGATATCCCTTGACTAATGGTATACAACTCACCTAAGCTTTTTTTTACACACAAAATATTACCTCTATCTAACATTTCATTAATGGCAATTTCTATGTGATTTTTTTACTATGATTCACGGTTTTTTTATATAGTCATTTGTTTTGATCAGATTTAAATATTATCGAATGTAATTGTGATTTTCCTTATCTGCAAAAACTTAAACTCGAGACTTTATCTTTAAGCATCTTAAATCCCTTTTACCGTAATGAATACATAGCTATTAGTATATATCTAACAGTATTAAATATAAGTAAATTGAAAAGTTTTTTATCATTCTCAAATAAAATTAATAACTTAACCACTTTTTTTGTTTTGATGAGGTGTGTAGAGTTTATTGTGATGCGTGGCTGAATGTAATTAGCATAATCAAAAATGTACCCCGTGTGTGTGTGCGTATGGCACCCAGATAGCTGAAGGACAATCATGAGACTCTCAACCTCAAGTATATATACACTCAGTACTCGCATTTCAATCCAGCTTCGATAGCAATTGGAAATTAACTTATGTCTAGCTAGCTTCGCGTGTGTGTGTTGGTAAAATAAATATATGGTGATACACCTATAATTGAATTAAGATGAAGTGATTGAATGAAGAAAATGTTCTTTAAATATAAATTAAATAAAAATTGGATACATTATATTCCTACTTCCTACTAATTTTCATTTAATTCTCCAAACGTGATGGTTGCACGAAAATCTGATTCCAGTAATAGGGCTTGAAAGTTGTTGAAACATTTTTTAAGTGTAATTAATAACTTACAAGTATACAATCAACAATTAATTGAATATGATGACTTTAGAAATAACCGTTGCGTGCAAGGAAAGTTTACACCGTACTGCTCCACCTATATGATACACTGCATGACTGCACCGACAAGTGTTTCGACCGCATAAATAAAAGTACTTAAATCCGAATTCTCTTTTATTATTATTCTTATCTATACCCCTCTAATCCTTGTCATAAATTGTTGTATTAGCTTTTTACAGATTATGAGATAAAAAATAGGTAGAAAAAAGAAAGAAAAAAAAGTAGGATAAAGGAAAGAGAAAGAAAGAAAAAAATATGAAAAATGAAATAAAACGTAGGGGTGTGCAATGGGCGGGTGGGGCTGCCCCGGGGGTAACCTGCCACCTGCCCGTTAGGGACTCCACGGGTACGGGGCACCCCGTACCCGTGGGGTTACCCATTTAGACCCGTACCTACAGGTACGAGTTTAAACGGGCGGGGCAACACGGGTAACAGGTTACCCGTGTAACCCTCACAAAAAAAAATCAACATGTAGACATGATCCAATCCTCCAAGCATAAGCACTTTAAATAAAAACAACCTATTTATCGTAGTAGCATTACAACAGTTCAGCAACTGTGATCCAAACTATAGTTAAAATGGAAATTGCCTGTTTGTCAAGTGTAAATAATTCAACCATGATACAAACAATAGATAAAAGTTTACAAGTTATAACCTACCTTTTCCACCCAAAGCCTTTGAACTGATGATGAAGCAACTGTCTAGATCCCACACAATTGCATAAATACTCCATTCACACATTCCCATCCCAAACAGCACTAAAATAATCAGCATTTAACAAATAATCAGCACTTACAGAAGTGGAGCACAAGGGTGGAGCTGGAGTCAAGTCGATGACTGGACGGTGGAGGCTGGAGCTGGAGGGTGGAGGCTGGAGGAGTGGAGTCGAGTTGGAGAACGGAGGCTGCAGCTTGGACCTTCGAGTTCGAGCAATCGAGGACTCAAGGTGAGGCGAACGACAGAGAGACAGAGTGCGACGGAGACTAGGTTGTGAGAGGGAGGCGACGACGATTGAGATTGAGAGACTAAGTGAGAGACAACGAGGCGAACGACAGAGAGAGGGAGGCGACAACGACTGAAACTGAGAGACGACGAGTAGCCGACAGAGGAGGTGACGACGCTGGGTGAACCCTGATCTGTGAAGGCGTGAATCATGAAGTGAAAGGACCTGAAGACTGAAGTCCTGAACGAAGGCGTGATGCGTGAAGACGGTGAAGTGAACTGAAGACAGCAGAAGGGGACGGACCTGAACGCGTGTGGGTTTGCGTGCTGTGAGCTGTCCACTATGCCTCACTCTGTCCCTGTCCCGTCTAATCAGAGGCAAGGCAGCAGGCCAGCAGCTAAATTTTTTTTAATTAGTGGATAGTAGCAATACGGGCAGGGCACGGGCACCCCGTGGGTGAACCCGTGCCCCGTCCCGTTAAACTTATCACCCGCCCGTTTTAGACCCGCCCATCATGGGTCGAAAACGGGCGGGCTTTAACAATCTAAATAGTGATGGGCTGCGGGTGAGTTGGGTTTTTTTGCTCACCCCTAATAAAAAGTATGAAAGAGGAAAGAGAAAGAAGGAAAAAAGTAGAAAGGGGTAAAAAGAAAAAATTAAGAAAAAGAAAATTTATTAGTAGATGGTTTTGAAACCTATGTTTCAAACCGAGGTATCCAAAATAACTTTTTTTAAAAAAAATTGTACTTAAACAAAACCTAGATTCTGGGAAAAGCTTCTAAATAAACCCTAAATCTATTTTCACCTATTCTCATTACATTTTACATTGAATTGATTAAATTTTTTTTAAATTACATTTATTAAAGTTTTGTCTTTCTTTGGATTTACAAATATCATTCTTACCTCTCTCTTATCTTTTTCTGCCCAAAAAAAAAGATCTCTCGCTCTTATCTTTCTTTCTCTTTAAGTAGAATTGAATGAGGATACTTTTTTTAAAAAAAGACACTAAATAGATTACAAGTTATTTATATTTCCAATAAATAACTTATAACAAGGACTACAGTGGTATGTAGATAACATTTTCCATCAATCCTTTCGTTTTTATAATTGATAGAGCTAAAAAAAATTGCTCAGGCGAGATTACAATTTTAAGAATTAATAAAGATTGTCAGTTGTCACACACTTATCTACACTTGCCCCACAGAAATTTGTTGACACAACGTAATTCTATAAAATTACCAATAAGAAATTTTCTTAATATTCATCTTATTACTTATCAACTAAGATCAGCTTTGTGTGTGTGGGTTACAAAATGTGACTTATTGAAAAGGATATTCATCCATCATATAGCATATACACGTTATCAGCTAATTATAAAATAATACTCGTTGCAGTTTGGTTAACTGGGTCCCACTATATAAGCATTAAAGATATTATATTATACTAAGTATTCCAAACCAATTAGTTTAATTAACGTCTAAAACAAAGTTTCGTAGTAAAGTTGAGTGGCGTTCTGTATCATTTATTTGCATGATGAGTGGCTAGCTACTTAGTGTTTTTCAAAGTGTTGAGAAATCATGTTCATATAAATCGTAATAAAATTCATCTCATATATTTATATCGTACATCATAAATCATATTGAAAAGTAGTTTTATCACTAAACTAAAAGCCTATTATATTATTATTTCTCCTTCGTTTTAATTGCTAATTGTTTGAGTAATGGCTTTATGCTATGAGGCTGCATTTTGCTGTAATACGCTAGAATTATTTGGTGGGCCCACATAACAATGGTTGGTTTCACCTTTCACCCACCCACATGGTTGTGTGTTTGAGAATTTCGTTGGAAGAAAGAAATTTACAGATTCCGAAGTATTTTACGGATTTCAATATGATTTTACAGATTTCGAAATAATTTTTATAAATTTTAAAATACCTTTTGTTTTAACTTACATATACCATTAGGGAAACGGTATTTCTAAAGCAGAATATATATGCTACCTTTTGTAAATCAGTTTCATTTCCTCTTTTGTTTGATTCTTTGAGGCAAATTTGGCCGTCCATTATGCACTCTCATTATTGTTGAATTTTGATTTCCACGTAATAAAGGTTATGCTCATGAAATAGGTTGGGTCCGGTACAAACCCAGAAAATTATTTTGTCAGAAGATGTGTGGTAATTATATACACTTTGACATCTCCAATACATCAAATCTACTTTTGCAGAAAGTTTTAACACATTCGGAGGTATTTTTCCAACTGCAAATTATTTATATGAATTTGCAGAAACCGAATTGGCTTTCATAAAACGAATTCGACCGGCTCTCAATTATTGAGGTTACTCGCTTATCGTAACATGCAATACAGTTATTTTTTTTTATAGAAACAAGGAAAATAAAAAAAAAACAACTGTCAACTACATACTATGACTAGAATCGTCATGCAACAAATGAAGAACATAATTGGGTGGCGAAGAGAAACACGTTAACCCCGGAGATGACCTTAACGCTTGCTTGGCTAAGGAATCTGCAACTCTATTCTCCTCTCTAAAACAGTGATATAAAGAAACATCCCAGTCACGACGCAACAAGCCCTGCACTTCCAAAAGCAAATCGCGATAGGGGCTATCCAAAATATCATCAGCATATATCATACGTATCACTTCAGAACTGTCACTTTCCACAATTTCGAGTAAGTGTTTACATAATCTTCTTCTGTCCGAAGAAATTATTCATCGAAATAATGAGTCACCATTGATATCGACACATCTGAGATCGCTAAATGTTCGGGAGTTCCTCTATTCAATCCTTTTCCTTCTTCTTGTTGCTGGATATCTCGTTCGTACACATCTTCAAACCCAAATCCCATGCCATCTTCAAAGCTGACGGGAGCAACATATACCAGAGCATTTTTGCCTGTTCACAATCTCTCAAATGCATGGAGTATAGTCTCCTTCTCCCCACTACAGATCCCGCACGCCTCCGAAATGCCCAGACCTCTCACATGGCGTGCCTTATTCGTTAGTAGCCTCCCCCTCCCACATAACCATAAAAAGGAACGACATCGTTGGGGCACCTTAAGTTTCCACACCTTCTTCCAAAAACTCTACTCAGGCTTTGATGGAACAAGAGTCAAACTATAGTATGCAGATTTAAGGGTGAACTCTCCATTTGAAGCCCATCTCCAAATTGGACGATCAACCTCGTCCTGCCTTACTACCACTCGTGCTATTGCGTTTATTATATCCCTCGGAAGGAAATGTTGGAACCAATCCCATGCCCATCCAAACGAGGGTGGCCAGTAATGAGCCACAGTCTCTCCTTGCATGCGCTTTGGTATAGTACCATTAGATACATGCTGCTGTAAAGGCTCTAAATTTGGTACCCATCTATCCTTCCAAAACAACACTGACTCACCATTCCCTATATTCCATGCAAGTCCATTAAGAGTTGCGTTCCAGACTTTCTTAAATTAAGAGTTGCGTTCCAGGCTTTCTTAATAACTGCAATACAGTTATTAATATAAGAATTAATTTACTTTATTAAAAAATTAAATAAATTATTTAATTATAATATATTATAGAGTATTTATATGTCATTAAATTATATATCAATTCATAAGTCATGTAAATTAACTTAAAAAATAAATATCTCAATTAATTAATTTTATTGATTTTTTTTAAAAAAATCAACTGATTAATATATTAATAATCGAATACTCTATTTTAGATAACCATTTTGTACATTGGTCAATACTTAAATTGATGAAGTGTGATAGATAATTTATTCTAAATTTTCAATTTCATCTGATCAAATTATCAATCACTACTAAAAAAGGTATTTAACAGCGGTTTATTAGTAGCGGCTAACAAAACCGTTACTAAATTAGGAGTTTTGTAGCGGTTTTAGGTCAAAGTGCTACAATATGCGACGACAATCTAGATGTGAATTGTGTAGCGGTTTATAAACCGTTACTAAATCCAACATCACATTGTAGCGGTTTTTTAGAAAACTTGCAGCGGTTTCAATAAATGCAAACTGTTGCAGAAACGAAAGGTTGACAGTGGCCGCAATTACGGTAGCGGTTATAATAACCGCTACTAATTTGCGTCGAAATTTGTCGCGGTTTTTTAAAAAATAACCGTTACAAAATCGAAGAGTCTCTCAATCAGCAGCGGTTCAGAAAACCGCTATTAAATATCGAGATTTCCCAAGCAGGCACGCTAATTTTACAGCGGTCATGGTAGCGGTTTTGGCAAAACCGCTACTACTTTGCAGCGGTTTGTCTAAAACCGCTACTAAATTAACGCCTATATAAACCCCCTCCCCCTCATTTTCTCATTTTCGACCTTTCAAAACGTCATATCAGATGTTAGTTTTAAATATTTTTTAAGTTTTTAATTTTATTTCATTTTATATTTTTTATTTGTTTAGATATTTATATTTATGTTTAATTTTTTTATTTTATTTTGATTAGTTTTTCAAATGGCTGATCAGGATTAGAGTAGGAGACCAGGGAAGGAGGCTATATTCCCCGACATTGGTGATGGTCAAGAGGAGGGTGACGTTATGCTGAACGTCAACGACTTCGAGTTCGCCAATATCAACATCTTAGTCCAAGAGGCTGAGATGTTTGAGGACTAAGAGATAGAGAGGGACCAAGGAAAATTTCATATTTTTTGCGAGAATTACTTTTAAATTAGTAGCGGTTTTATAACCACTGAAAAAGCCTCGTTCCACTTTAGTAGCGGTTTTTAACCGCTATAAAATGTTCGTACCTCCTTCCATTCTGGTTTGTAATCGCTTCAAATTTAGTAGCGGTTTTGTTTTATGTGCGTCGCGATTACTTTAAACCGCTACTAAAGTGTTTGCCACGGTGGTTTTTGTAGCGGTTTATGTAACCGCTACAACATGTATTTGTAGCAGTTATAACCGCTGCAAATACATAAAATAACTGTTACTAATACAACTTTTTTTGTACTGAATCTCTCTTTCTCATACGCACACACTTTTCTCATCCTCGTCAATATTCCACCATACTATTGTAAATCCCTTGAACTGCAACAACTTGGGTTATTTCTTTCTTAGTAACCCTAAGGTGACACTGCTCAAATAAAGTCAGATCATCATCACAAGAGCCTTGAGGATGGATGATGTGAAAGCGCATAGAATATATAGACCTAGCTGTATATACGTTCTTCCATACATGCGATCTTTGATTGTACGCTCTCAAATCCAACTTTTGTGAAAAGAATAAAAGTTTAGAGAGAAGGACGAGAGGGAACAAAGCGTTTGAAGCCTGAAAGCGAGCGGCCAAAGAATAAAAGTTTAGAGAGAAGGACGAGAGGGAACAAAGCGTTTGAAGCCTGGAAGCGAGCGATCAAACCTCATCACGTCACAACAAGATTGGCATCTTACACTTCTTTCGCTTCAATTCTCAACTTTTCCTTCGATATGTTTAATGAGTCACTTCAATTATGGTTTCTTCCCTCAATACTAGTGTGTCCGTTTGGGAACCGGTAGAGAAGTACTTTTACGCAAACTGATGTAAATATGTGGAGGAGATTATCTCGTTTTGATGAAAAACACTGTTTAACGTACTTTTGGAGAGTAAATAAACTTTTTTAAACAAGCACACTACACCATTCTCCTCCTGGCTACAACCATACCTTCATCATCACCATCTTCACTCTCCCTCCCTCCCACCAATTATTAGGCTTAGGTTTGTATTTCTGTTAAAAGTTAAAACAGTTTAAGTGAATTTGATAGATTTTTTTAAAAATATTAATATGGCCCAATTCACCTTGTTTTGATCCTAGGCCCACATCTCAGAACCATCACATAAGATATTCATCTGTACATAAACACAGTGTCCTTGTTTCATTCTACTGTCTATAAATAAATCATTCACAATTCAAGCAATGAAATATTTAATGCAATTATCTTTTATCATTTAGCCTTGTGCTCTAATAAACATTGGCTTCGTTTGGAAACCCGTTGAGAAAACGAACACAGATTCCTAGGTACTTTATGTGAGAGGAATTTTGTCTCGGCTTGCGTGAGAATGGGTTTTGGGGGTCAAAACGGGGTTCCTAACGGAAACCCAAACGAAGCCATTATATACTATAAATAATCTTGTCAGATTACATTATGTTGATTAACTTTTAATTTAACTTCGGTTTATAAAAGACAAATGGAATGAAAGTGACTTTTTGTTAGTGATAATCCAAACAATCAAGCCCTCGACGTGTGTACTGTTTGTGTCTACATCATAATAGTTAACTGTAGGCAATAATTAGGCTATAAAATTGTGTTGTGGGTGATTGCTATGTTACCATGTTTCTGATGCAAGAACGAAGCTTTGGTGTGAAACTTCTATCACTGGTTAGAACGGAACATACTTATTCGAGAACACGGTAAGATAAATAACTTATTTACATAAGAACTTGTGGAGAAGTAAAATTGAAAATAAGTCAGATTGTAAAAGTTATTTGTGTTTGGGAAAGTAACGGAAGAAGTGACTTATTTGTAAAAGCTCAGGATTTCAGCTTGTTGGCAGAAGTAACTTATTCTCACAAGCAACTTATTCTCATAAACTTTCCCAAACAGACCAAAATGTAAGCAGTAACTTATAAGGACTTTTGACACTGTGTAACGCATTTACATGGATTGAAAAACGTTTAATTCCAGACAGGCCCACTAATTGTCGAGGTCATCTATGAACACATGTAGAAATTAGAGAAACATCATGTTACAAATGATAACGTACAAATTAAATCATTTACGTTTCATCAGAAAAATACCATTTAGTGACGGAAAAATACATTGTTAAATGGCTATTTTCCATCAAAAAATTTTATTTAGCGACGGAAAATATTAGCGACCCTCGTTTTAGCAACGGAAAATGGTCATTTAGCGATAGATAAATGTCATTTTTCTCTGGTAGTGATCAATCGATTCACATGATGATGATCCATGAAGATTGGGGATGATTAATCAATTAGGGTCTGTTGGTGAAAAGATTGACTCAAGAGTGCGCTTTAAGTGACAGCACATATAGGATACTCGCTCGCTACCTAAATATTCTGTCTTTCGCTAATTACAGAATATTTGTATACTTGGGAGAATAATTTAGCAGTGCTATTAGATGAGCAATAATACTGTTATACTCAAAGAATATTATTTTTGCACTATAAATAATGTTTTATATTTAAAATCGATGAAGTATTACAAGGAGGCGAAGGAGGATACCGAATCCTGCCGACAGTGTATGAGTATCTAGTATTGAACACAATGAAACGTATTTTAGTGTATGATGTTTTAGAAACGCATTAATCTCAGTCAACCATTATCTCTAGAATTAAGACTTGTGACTGATTGAAAATGTTGATATGCACAAAGTTTCTATAGATTTTATACCAAAAAAAAACACTAGAGGTTCAGAGAAATTTAATTTTGTAAATCACGAAACTAGTAAATATATAAGTTTGACTTGTAAACATAATATGATTAAATTTAATTAATAAAAACTCGACTTGCAAATATGAACATTTTGAAACTGTATTTAGCTATTTATTTTTACTGGGAATCTATAGGCAACCTTTTCTATTAATTAATAATTAGAAAAAAATTATGCATTTTGAGGAGACATGTTGCTTGAGTGATATTTGTTAATTACAATATTGGTTAATCTTGTTTGTAAAATTTAACAGAAATAAAATGTTATTTTGAGAAGGCTGACTTTGTTTATATCATTACGTCTACAATAAATTAAAAAGTGCAAAGTCTCTTCATGATGCCTACAATGAGACGTAATAAAACATTACGACTTGCAAACAGTGTGGGTCTAATTTAATCACACTTTTTTCTCCTCATATTTATTGATACGTTATTAATCTTTATTTGTCTCTATGAGTAAATTGAAGAACAACCAACAAAATACTAAAATGGGTTGCAGTGCTTTAACAGCGAATTCTGTTGTATTTGATCTTCACAAGCTATCTAGGGTTTCTTTGTTGCCTTGAATGTCTTGAAGCGTGGGAAAACCAGTTGAGCGAAACCAAATCAAGTCATGGATATTATATTTCATATCTTTCTTTAGTACAATATATATACCCCACTTCCAACCACTATCATCTGTCCCACATTTCAATGCGATTTAATTAGATACGTTTGGTTTCTACATTTAAGTAATATTATTTGATTCTCATATAGGCTATCTGTACATATTCTAGCACTTCCATTCTGCACATTAACAATGAAGGAAAAATGAAATCATATATATAATTGAAGTCCTATGAAGCTCAAAAATTTGACCCCTTTAAGCTTAAGTTTCTTTCTCATGGCACAAGATCTGGACCATTCATTAGTCTTTAAAGTTTGAACCACAACCAAAAGCACAGGTGTGTGTACTGTGTAATTTTGATTCGGATTTGGACTACAGGGGTAAGATATTTTCTTTATCCATGGAGAATAAAGCTCCCAAACGTCCAAATGATAAGCATCAAACGTTAACAACAGCATGTGTTGTTGTATCAAAAAAACAGCATGTGTTGTTGTTTCTTTGATATGAACCTTTCATAGGTTTAAGTAGGAATCAATACGAGGGCATAATTTAAATTTGAAAAAAAGATCACATCACATTAATATTCTGATTGGTAGCTAGCGTTTATTTCTTCTGAAATTGGTACAGTGGGTTTTGTTCTTTGTCAATGTGGAAGAGACGTCTTGCGGTACCCAGAATACATCAACTCACTCAGGTAATCATCTCATCTCAGTCTTATTCTCAAAAGTGTGTGTATATATATAATGGAATATTCAAAAACACTTCTCTGCGTTACCTCATTTATCAAAAAGTTACCAACAGAAAGCAACAGTTGATGGAATGAAACCAACATGTTGATTGAATAATTAGTTAAAGCTACTGACTTTCTCCATCATTTTCAGACATTAGACACAGACCACGCGTATTACGAGGAACATGCACGTAAGAGAACTAAAAGTATCTTTATATATACATATAATGCAAGAAAAAGAGATATATGGGAGGAAAATCACAAAGATGTGTAGTCCAGGAAAAAAGGGGTGATGACTAACTAGCTTGTTAGTTTTATCAGCATGAACATGAAGCCATGATATCTTATGTATTAAAAAGGGGGGAAATAAAGTGTTAAATTTCAGAAGAAAAAGAGAAAAGGAGGAACTAAATTAAGCTGGAGAAAATGAGCATTAATGATGGCTATGTGCGATAATTACGTACAATGGAGATAGATGGATATCCACCTGTGACGATCCTGTACATATATGTGCCATATTATGATGCTAGGGTTTTTACTTCTACAAGGAAGTGAAACAGTGTTTACTATTCTTAGACAGTAGGTTTCATTATATTGTGATAATGTAAAATTAGACAATCAGGCAATTTATTTACAAAAAAGGGGCATTCAGTTTCATTTAGGGCTTGTTTGGCATTTATGTTTCAAAACCTAAGTTACAAAACCTTAGTTTGAAATCTAGGTTTTCTCTTTCCTATTTTTTCTTTCCTACTTTTTCCTCTTTTCTCTTTCCTACTTTTTCTTTCTTTCTCTTTCTTACTTTCCTCTTTCCTACCCACTTTTTTGCCTCGAAATCCGTAAAAGCTATACTTCCCAAACATAAATCACTTTTCAAAACCTAATTTTTACCTCGGAATCTGTGAAACCTTAATTTCAAACCTGATTCTCAAATAAGCCCTTAACAGGGGTCTCCATTTATTTACAATCAGATAATTATCATCAGACATGACTAGGGTCACCATAGGCTGTTCCAACTCCCAACTACACCTGCGATTTATTACAGAATAAATATTTTTTCGTCCACAAAGGTACATTCATAAATATCTTGTTCTTGCATCTTAAAACCACCATCAATGCTCCCGGTATCGGATGTGTTTGGAAATTCTGTTGGGAGAACGATCACAGATTCCAAAGTAAATATGTGAGAGGAGTTTTGTCTCGGTAAACGCAAAAATGGATTTTGGGGAGGCCGTATCTTAAATACATAAGCTCATTGGAGAGTTAGTCTAAATTATAAATATAAAGTATTTATTCATTTTACCTTATCTTTTGTACTTATCATATTTTTTATAAATTAATTTATCTAACTTTATAGACCGGTAAATAATTTAATGTTATATCGTGCTATTTTAGTGATGATATCAAATCATATTTATTTTAATTAATTAGTTTATTTTTATTTCTTAGTTTATTCAAAAATAATTAAGTAGTTCTTGGATTAGAGGAGTGTGTGTATACATATGAAGTAACTATTCAGTTCTTAAATCTTGAAATTGCCCAATTTATTTCTTATTCGTTATTCTCTGTCAAAACACATTTAATGAAGAACTAACACAAGTTGGCGGTTAATTAATCTGAAATTTTCAAAGATCTAATCATACATTTTCAGAAATCTTAGTGCTGAAACTCTCATTCAATCAAACTTTTAAAGACGACGAATTAAATGATTGAAGTAGATGTCTCAAGGAATTTTTTTTTTAAAAAAAAGCACAACCTCTTTCTTTATTAGCTTTTGGTTATGGCCCCACCTGTGTTATCTTGAATAACTATGGGGGGGAAAACTCGTTAGCTTCACCATTATTTTCTCTCTCTCTCTAGCAAGCAGTGAGCTAAGATGGGAAAGAAAGAGAAAAAGAAAGAGCAGAGAAGTGCTTTCGTGATTCCCAAAACCAAAAAGAGCATTGTGGGAAGGTCCTTCTTCTTTTTATTGGCCTGGTCCACTCTGTGACTTGTTAATTACTTTCATTTTCACCAAAGCTTACAGCCTTACACCCACCTAACCCACCATCAATAATCCCATAACTTCATTCATACATACACATATAAATGATCCTTTCCTTCCAAATCTCTCCTTTTCTTCTTTTTTGCATTCATCGAGGAATATAATTTTTTGTGCCCTTTTCTTCAATGAAAAAGCTAATAAATCTCGTTCAAAGCATATTTGCACATAACATGTGTGTGTGTATGTGTAACAGGTCGTGTAAGTAATAAAAGCCCCATCTTGCTGTACGTACACCTCCTTTTCGTAGATATTCTACTAGGTAAATATGGGCACTCTTTTGGTCTATACACGCATGCGCACAAACACCATATGCAATAATTAAATTATGTTTTTTATGACTACTTGACTGCATTAAAACCTGGGCATTAATGTTGGGTCTAATTGGAGGTTAACTCTCCCAAAAACGCTATTTGCATACACGCATGTTTGAACTTGAGACTGGTCAAATCAGCGTCTACAGGTGGTAATTAAAATATTTGTCCCACACAATTATTTGAAAGCGTTATCCTTCAAATTGTGGATGCTTCTCAACCTCACACAAGGTATCCTACATGCATCTGGGTCTTACACCAAACAATACAGTACAACTAAATATTGGTGAATGATAAACCCGTACACATGTATAACACACAAACACACATCTACGTATAGCACCGGCACCACACTAAACCTTAATCAGGGATTTAGGGACACCTATACGTGTGATGAGCATGCATACACAAGAATAGGATAGAAGCTCTAATGAATAGGTTTGGATTTTTGCTGTGCTTTCTTCTCGGGGTGTTTTTTTCTTATATATTAAACAAGTTAATGACTGGAAATTAATTATTGAGAGGAGAAAGAACAAATTTGTATCGCGCAGAGGAAAAAAGGTTACCAGATTTGTTGGGCATACGTACTTGAGATCCCTGATATGTATACGAATATATATATATGTATATTGAAAATGTAGCGCCCGTGGATATATCTGCTCATTTCCAGAAAATGTACCTGAATTAGTAGGACAATATATACTGTCACGCATTAATGAACATCAGCGAAAATGAATATGTCCTCTTCAAACATTTTATTTGGTAAACTTTACACAATTTGATTCCGACAATACAACAATCACATGACATATTATTGTTTCTTCTTTTCCTTCCTCCTCCTCCTCCTCCTCCTCCCCTCCTTTAACTATGGACAAAACCACAGCTGACCCAGTTGTGGACTTTTTATTTTTGGCTCAAATAAATGATCGGCAGTGGCCCTTTTTACCGGTTGACATAAATGATACCTTCACCAGATTAAAATGGTTTTAACCCCTTGTATAAAAAAATGGTTTTAACCCCCCCCCACCCCTGTGAGAGTTGCCTACGATATTTATTTGCAAAGCTAAACTAGTGTTCTTTTCGTACCTTATGTTAGCCAGATGTCTCTGCTATAAAACCAATCCGATTTGAGGTAAACAGGATAAGCTGAATATTCTAATATATTTTACAGAATCTCACTGCATTCGATCTGTAACTGTCATTCAAAACGCAGTTCCTGTCGATTTTATTAATGCATGATGACTTGATCATATTATTGATTAAATGTACGATAAAGTCCCACATCATGTGATTAGCGAGAGGATTATTCACAAATATATAATGAGTAAGTGACAAGTCCATGCAAAGTGGCTTTAACTAGTTTGGTGTAAGTAACGGACATTAGGGTGCGATTAATATAAACTCTGATGATAATGGTTCAGTACAGCAGATTTGTGATGCTGCATGCATGTGGTCAACTAACTGCCATTGTTTAACTCTCATTTATGATACTTCAATTCAAAGGAATCTTTGAAAGTGTAATGAAAAAGAAAGGGAGATGTCTGCTATAATAATTACATGGATTTCGTGGGAGAGAATAGTTCAATGAAAGAGTTGAAAGTGCTATGTCATTCACAAATAGTTATCTTCACAGGAACGGAACTACACAAAAAGGGGCAAGCTTTCTAGACCACTTGGTGCACAAAAACTTTAATGTCATAGCGCTGACTATTCAAAATCAGGGTTTAAAGTTTAAATTACTAATTAAAAAAGTTGATTAGGAATAACTTGTTTTAAATCTCATTAATAAACTTTTGGCCCCAGCTTTTGTCCTCATGAAGTAAGTTCAAGTAAATAATTAATAAGATGGTGGAATAACCCATCATTCTTATTCTGCAGAATCCAATCTCATTAATCAAAATCTATTTTTCAAAATTTAGGTTTTACCTCAGAATCTGTAAAAGCTATTTTTAAAATAGCTTCCAAACAAGCCCTTAATCTAAGTTCCACAGAATGAAGGGTTCGACTACTGTACTCTAAAACAATTGTTAAATCATGAACAAATATATATAGTGAATCTAGCCTGTATATATGTTGGATAGTTGTATATAGTTGGCTAGTTTAGGTAGTTATAGCAAGCAATATAATATTGCAAGCTAGCTACGAGCTAGCTAGACACAAAAAGCTAACGAGTGAAAGTCATGGGAAAGGCCAAGTAAATCAACAGTAGTATCATTGATTGATTAGCTTTTAAAGAAGAAAGACATGTCAAAGTCTACTTTTGTTGTGTGATAAGAGAGGAATTAAAGAAGGACAGATATGTGGTCCAAATATTTGACATCAGAGTATGAAGGCTGAAATGCAGTGAAAGTCTGGCATCAATATGATGCACACAAGGCCACTTGTACGTCCCACTTTTTAATACTTTATATATATAGACCCCTGTATGTGTGTGTATCTTCTTTTTAATGTTATCTCTTTTTAATTAAATGCCATCATGTAAAATAGGTGTAAAAAAATACAACTGAGATAACACCAAATTTTAGGGACAAAAATGAAAACACTTTGGTGAGGAGTACTGAGATCAGACTGAGATATAGAAGGAACAAAAGAGTACGTTGAAGGTGACAAATGAACCTCTGGGAGTGTGTCTGTGAAGGAAGAGATGGAAGATGGCCTTGTTTTGAGGGAGAAAGTAACCCTAATAATAGTAATCCCTTACAATTCATATGAATGTGTTGTCATAAGCATGCTGGTAAATTCTACATAATAACTTGTTATTTCAAGCTGCTTACTGGTTGTTAGACTTCCCGGTAATTACATTCTAACTTCGATTTTCCAAACAAACAAAGAATGCCAAGGTGGCAGATGTTAGAAGTGCACAGTGTATACGTTACGGTTTTGGGTGAGCAGAAAAGGAAAGGGAGAAGAAGGCGTGTTGATGTGAGATGTAAGTAAATGATTTTGTAATCAATTGGTTTATGATTGAGTTTCAACCTCCATGTATAAAAAGTAGGAGAGAGAATGAAGATCTTTATCTTTACCTTCACTTTTTCAACTCTCCGACGCGCCCCGGAAACATGACGAGATTTTAAACCATTTCATTGTTGTTATATTCGTTTGAAAACGCGGTAAAAAAGTACTTTTACGTAAATTAAGGTAGATATATGAATGAGATTATCTCATTTTACGAAAAAATAATATTAAATGTACGTTTGATTTCTACAACCGCTTTGCCAAACACACCCATTATATTTTTTGTGTGCAGTGAATAGCCTGTAGCCAGAGTCATATGCAGCACAAGTTTGCATTTCAACTTCACCCTATTTAACAGCAGCAGAATTTGTATACTTCGGTATTAGTTAATTATAGTCCATTATGGTTGTGTAAATAAAATAATACTCTTTGTAAATTGGTATTTTTTTCTTAAGTTTGCAGTATACTGCTAAAAACCCGAATGGTTTGTTTGGAGCAGTTAAGTTTGGCTTTGTCATATCGTTAGTTCAGTTATTTAGCAATTTTTTAATCTAAAGTTGATTTCTTCAACGAAGAATTATGTTTTCCGTAAATTACTGTTTATTCTTGGTTATTAACGTTCGTTCTTTTTTCAGTCCTGAGTCTTTAATTTGTTCGTCGTTTCTCACCTTTCTGTACCCACATCTATCTTTCATTACAGCGATGCACCATTTTTAAATGCTGATATAAAATATGGACCGAGTTGTACTACTTAGTTCAGAAATGGTAAATGTAGATAAATTATTTTTTATCAAATTATTTCAATTCTGTTTTTAATCTAAGAAACTTGACCTCATGTTATGGAGTAGATTTCTGAAAATTAAAGAAAGAGGGAGGCCTATGATTCTAGAAGGCTTCTCGGGTTTGTCCTTCGTAGAATGGCATAAGGTAAGGGCCAAAGGAGTAAATTACCAATGGAAAAAAATTAGCTGTTAGTATTTCATTTTGTTTAGGATTAATATAATTTTTCCTTTAAGTTTATTTTTATTTTAGTTTTGACCTTCTAAGTTTAACATTAATGATTTTGATATTTAAAGTAGTAAAGTTTCATTTTATTTAAAATATTAATTTCTGTATATTAATAAAAATGTAGACAATTTTACTTTTTAATCGATTAAACTACTTGTTTTAAATTTGAGGGAATAAGACTAAAATAACAATAAATTTAAAGGGTATTAACTATTTTTTTAACATACACCACTATCACATCGTCACGCTTAAAAAACTTGACAAAATGTTCTTGATGTCGTCTGAGTTATCATGTTCGGACTAGTCATTAGGTCATTAGCATTAGATGATAATTAGAAAAATACTACAAATATTACCGATATTGCTAACTTCTTTTGAATTACATGGTACATATTGTGTGTTTTTTGGAATCGTTGAGAAAACGAGTTAAGAATTTTAAGATAACTTTACAGATTTAAAAATATTTTTATTTTAACTTTCGTAAACCGTTGAAAAAATTGTTTCTAAATATGCACATTTAAGTCTTAACAGTTTTAGGTTACAGTCTAATTTGCAACCCCCCTTTGAAAAAGAAAGGAAGGAAGCTTTGATGTATTCGCAATAAAAAGAAGGGAAAATTATTCAGAGGTCTCAAACAATAAAATCAATCATAAAATAGTTTTAAAGATTCGTAAAATTATCATAAGGTCGCAGGAGTAACTGCTAAAGTTGTCATTAACAACTTTACTAACCTTTATTAACTTGGGACCTTGTGATAATTTTGTGAATCTTTGAAATGATTTTGTAATTAATTATGTTGATTGGGATATTTGAGTAATTTTTTTTAAAAAAAGAAATTGTTGTTGCAAAGCGTGAAGTGTGAATTCACTCAAAAAAAAAAAAAAAGCGTGAAGTGTGAGTGAAACAGAGGCGAAGGAGCTTCTGGGGTCTGACAATTGCCGATAGCGAAACTGACTAACACTGTTGTGAAGCCCCCCCGCATTTATAGCCTCTGACTCTCAACTATTCCTATCTTCATTCTTATTTATTACTCCATACCCACTAGTTACTGAGGTCCCCAGTTAGAGCTTCCCACATAAATTAAGAGTTCTCTATTATATGCCATCAATTATAGCAATATCCATATTATAATTCACATGTTAGATTTTTCTTTTTTTCTTTTTGCAAAATAAGTTTAGATTAGTTGGATTCCGATAATTCATCAAGGTTAAAACATTTCTCCAAAATCAAGTGGTGCTTATAGAAGTATTTACATATCGTCCATCAACAAAATATTTATATAATAGTGAAATTTGGACTCATAACCTTATATGTCATTTGGATAATTTCTTTCCAACTTTTTATTAAAGGACTTTGGAAAAATCTCAGTTTGATCAGAGTGACATCAATGGTCCAGAATGGAAATGCTCGGTGGACTTGGTCCATCAGCTTTTATCAATATCAATGGACTCACTTGGAACCCAACTATATCCTTCTACATCTGTCCACTTTTTGTTCAACGTAAAGCATGCAATATTAACAGGGGTCGGGTTTAGCATAAAAATGCTAATTTCTCACAATATAATACATTAAGATTTAAATTATCGCTGGGAGATGTGAATTATTTAGTGCTCGACTCGGAGATGATTACCTTCAGTAGGGGATACGTGTGCTGAGAAAAAAAGGGTAACCATTCAAAGTTATCAGTGAGCTCACATGCAAGTAGACCATTAGACTATTGGGTATATTTATCCAGTTTAATTCATGGCAACACTCAGAAGAAAGCGTAAGAACAAAGGAAATATGCATCTGCTTGTCATCCACAAAGGCTACCATCTTTCAGAATAGATTGTTGAACAACACACTTGACGACCTTAATCCCCCATTTCTGCTGGATTGAGGAATTGCCAGCGCTTGTTTCCCTAATCTGCAACGTGATTCCATTTTCAAGTCAGACCCTCCAGAAGTGTCAAGGCTAGATTCATCAAGACTCAGACAGACCCAAGCCTCTTGTCAACCTCTTGCCTTCAATTGAGCTATGACAGCGATAAATCAGCTTAATAGAACTATGAACCAATGAAACAAAAAGGAACTGAGTGAATCTTATTGTGATTGGCTTCTTCTAGGATCTCTAACATGGTTTCTACCAAATCATCCACAAATCCCAGTCCCATATATTTTGGCTCAAACTTCTCCAATAATAGGATCCATATATGCCTGACGCCTCCTAAGAATACAGTATATTGCAGCATAATCCTGCAACTCTTCCTCACCTATCACAATTTACCACATCTGATTCCAGACATCATCAGTTTCCATTAATCCATATGTACTTTCTCTGGTTTTACAATCCTTCATTTTAGAAGTTGTTCATCACTGAAAAAAGAAATCAAAGTAAGATGCTTTTAAGCAAATGACATCACACTCCCAAAAAAACCACAAGAAACAGAACAAGCATCGCTCAACAGAAGTCTCGAATGGGGATTAAGAGCTAAAGTTCCAAGTTCTGTTCAGTGTATATCAAAGTATTGCATTATGTTTGATAGTTTTTCTCGGACTTCGAATTTTCCAGATAATCTAGAATAGAATTCGCTGCATTAATAATATTGTCAAATACTACTCATTGGTCACTTTCCGCTGTTCCTTATGTTGCAGCAATATTTCCCTATTGGCACAAAGTCATGCACAAGTTTGATTCAGTCACAATATGACGCCATGCATTGCAATCAATCAGAATGGCGAAGATACATCTAAAAGCACAACACGAGAGGCCTTTTGATTTTCCCTCTTTACACAACACGTAACGTAATGATTAATTTTTTAATCTGACCTACAATTTTGCAAAACCTTACAAAGCGAAACCTTTCAAGTATTCAGGATCACGCTTGGCCCTCTCCTGGAATTTCTTAACCATCTGTCCAGAATATCCATAGGGACGACCAATTTGGACCCATCCACCCCACAAAACGACTGCATAAATTTGAACAAATTTTCACCTACTTTCAATGCTAAACGTTAGATTCGCTTCTCGGCGGTGACATCCAGGGACGGCAACGTTGCCAGGTCCTCGACTGAGATCCCAATTTTCGCCGATAGAGGCTGCGCGTCAGCCGTCAACTGGAGATAGCAGTCACCCCAGGCTACGGCCATGACAGCGAGAACACGGCCGTGGGTAGGGAGATCGTGACCGCCCCACAATAGAGGAAAGGCGAACCCGGCGATTGGATGTAAACGGCGAGAGCTTTATCGGGAGGGAGTGTGAAGTTGTTCGAGAGAGAAATGCAAACCTCGCGAACTTGATCGTACGCCTCACCTGCGCAAGTTAGAAGAAAGCATTAAAATTTTAAAAAAGTACCGCGTTACATTGTCTAATTAATTTAGAAATTGGGATTTATCGTCAATCATCTCAAAATTTTACTGCCCAAACAAATCTAAATCACATTACTGGTAGGGAATTTTTCCCAATTTTCTGTTATTATATTATATTTTTTATGTTCTTATTGTTCTTTACCCACATGTTTTTGCCTCCTAAAACCTTGTTTTGTATAATTTCATGACTGCTTAGATATAAGCTTAACAGTGTTAACTTTTTTGACGTAGTACTAATACCGTTAATTAAGTAGGTTAACATGGAGGATTGATTACGACAAATGTATTTATGTATATGAATTAAAATCAAAATTTATTAAAAGTATATGAAAACTGACTATGGTTAACTCAAATAAAAATATTAATTTAAATGTGTGACAAATAACATGAAATGAATTAAACAAGATTTTAGATTTTACATTAAAGAGTGTACATAGAATCAATGAACTTTACTTTGAAAATACATCAAATGAAGAATTGGTTTAATTGAGGATAAAATTGATTTTCATGTTTTTGCCACACGAATTTAAATGTTAGAATTCAAATTTTATTGATGATATTTGATATTTCCACTCGAAACCAATCTATTTGTCTTCTTGGTCATTTTCTTTTCTAATAAGGTTAGATGCATTTCATGTCTTTATAATGAGTTTTGGTTTTAAATTTACATATAAGCCACATCATTTCGGATTAATAGTTCATGCCAATCTACTTATAGCATTGTTAATGCCATTTAGCAAAATTAATTATATCAAGTTGGGATCTAAATCCTTATAAAATTAGAGAGATCGACATTCTTGATAGCATACAATATAAAGACAAAAACATGAACATCAATTTTAAACCCTTAAAACTTGTAATTATGGCACTTGGAGTGAGTTTAATCCTAAAATAAACAATAATGGGGCCTTGTCTTGCAAGTTGCGGATTCCTTCAATGTTGAGGAGATACTATGAGATGTTTGAGTGGAAGGTATTTGAGAGTAGACAAGTTCATTGAGTTCAGTTAAAACATGGTCATTTCAATAGTCAAAGAATGACAGGAGAGAAAAAGGCACAGTAATTTGTTAAACAGTTAAAAGTCAGTGTCATGAGAGGATCACTACTACGACTGTTTTTTTTTTTATAAATATTTTCTAAAACCTTGAAGCAGAAGCACGAAAGAATGGAGGAAGAAGTAGGTTGATTTTCGAATCACAACCTAACGACTTGGATGACATCTCGCTTACCCCTGTAACAGTTCTTGTATTTCACATATCAATCCCTTTGCCATTTCATTTCATTTAGTTAACGGCTTCAATAAGAAACATCTGAAAGCTAGCTAATCACCCACCCTCTATCCTTGTCTTTTCTTTCCCTTTCCCCTGGTGGAATTGACACTGACCCCGTTTCAATTTCCTCCCTCTTTCACACTTCCTCTTTTATTCCAAAATACCACTTTCACAACTATACATGTTTGTATCTGCCAACAAAAACCATTACAGCTGATGAGTTTGCTTATAAACTATGAGGTCATGAGTTCAAATCTCATTGCCAATGTGAAGACCTTGTTGGTGGATGGTTCATAAATACTTCTCTAAGTGCTCATTAACGAGTCTAGAGGCATATCCTAACCTCTCAAACCCAACTTAAGCTAACTTTTATGGTTTGTTTGGCAAAACGTTAAGAAAAGTCAAACGCACGTTCAATAGTGTTTTTCCGCAAAACGAGATAATCTCCTTCACATATTTACCTCGACTTACATAAAAGTACTTCTCTACCACATTCCTAAACGGGCACTATGATTCATTATTTGAGTGCAAAGACTAGCCCATTCATTACGTCCAATACAGAATCCTGGGTGCTGCTTCTGATATGTAGCAACCTTTTTCTGTATGTGCTGAAGACCAATATAAGAGATCCAGTCTTATGCAAATATAAGTATACTAATGGTCTCGGCTGATAGTTGTTGTTGAAGGGTCACTTTTGAAGCATTCAATTATAGTATATTATTTTGGAATTGCCTGTGGTGCAAGCCATCACTGATTACGGTTCATAAAAGGGTGACTGTAATGTAATGACAATCAGTTTCAAATCAACCAACAAACTATGTTATTCAGTGAATTATTATATTATTATTATTATTATAGGAGGGGGGGGCTCGTGTGCTTTGATTATTACTTCGCATGAACCTGGACTTGTCTTGTTTACGCCAACACAGTGTCTTTGTGTTGGGTTGACGGCTTCAACAAGAAACATTTGAAAGCTTGCTATTAACAACCATTTTGCTCATCTCTTTCTCTGCACTTTCAATACTGCTAAATTACTAGTCTTTGCTCTGCAAATGAAAGAGACTCAGAGAGTCACTACGTGCATTTCAGTATCTAATACAGAAGAGTCATCCCTGTGTATGTGAGCTTCCCATGAAGTTCATCCTCTGCAGATTCAAGTTTACTTTGTTTTAAACCAAACAAGATCTAGGGTTGAAATTTGACAAAGATGCGAAGAACACTAAAAAAATAGTCAGACAATATGTGTTTATATCCCAATATAATTTGATGGGTATATACATTTTGGTCTTACTTGTTAATCACTTTAAGAAAAACTTAAACCTCATAAACTTTACCTTAAAAATTAACAACTTTCCTATTTTACTCCTATTTAATATATACTGTACAAATGCATGGATGACTTAAATGACATTGTCTGAAGCATGTTTGATGTAAAAAATTTGATCGCTGCTTCCACTCTTTTTCCTATATTCCTTAGCCCTTGATGACTATGAACCTAAGCAAGCAAACACAATTGTCAAGTTAGATGGCATTATGAAAGTTGAAGTTGTCTTTTCCTTCACTTACTCTCAATATATGTAAAATCCCACATGTTTGATTCCATATATATTGAATCCTCAAGCATTAGATTAGAAGTTAATATTAAATTAGGTTATTAATTAATCCTTAATAAATTCTGTGTGCCTAGTAAGAATTAAATGAATGAACAATGATTAGTTTACTTATTAATTAAAGTGGCTGCTTTATAGTAAGTTGGTAAGCCTCTACTTGACCAACTGATATAACTCTGTTCTTCATCTCGAGAGTGGGAGCTAGTGAATGCATGTCTTAGTTAAGCCAAGAGGAGTTTTGAAGGAACACAGAAGGGCTATGACAAATATATGTCTGAGAGGGAGGTTTAATCAGAAAGTTTGGTACAAGATAGCATGCAAATCCAAAAGCGTGCTTGTGATGTAGCAACAGAAATGGGAAAAAAAAGAATTTCAGAAGACATTCACTAACCTCCAAACTCAGTCTCCATTATATATAGGCCCTCAGCCCAGCACTTGCTACACAGTACATCCTCACTTGAAATGGAGAGAGCAAACACTAAGTCTGCTTTGAAGGTTTAGGATTATGCTTCCCCTTCCTCTTCTTCTTTATATTGTTCTTCTCTTCTGTTCTAATTAGAAGTGGACCATTATTTACTAATTTCTTCATGTGTTTCTGCATTTTTTCTTATTGTTTCTGCTGTTGAAGTTTGTGAAGAATACCTCACGGTCTGCAGCTGAATGGAGCAGTACAAACTCTAGAGAAATGGTGAGAAGCCAATGCCACAGCTAGCTCATTCCACCTTTCCCAATGATAATCTCTTAGACAAACCACTCATTTTCTTGCTCTGAACTTTGATGCAAAGAGGGTTTGAAACATTTCTTATTATATTATCCTACAGTTCCAAGTTGTAAACTGTCATCGAGCCTTTATTTTTGAATGATGAACGTGAAAGAGGAAGAGAAAAACCAAAACCACTAGGTTGTGCTATATTTGAGCATAATCTCTTGCATGCTAAACATGGAGTTTCTGATTCAATACCCTTATTCCTTATTATTCCGTGAAGTGAATGATTTGAAAAGTATCAGTACCGCCAGCAATACGAGCTTTTTTTTGAAAAGGCTATAATTAAGTATGCAAAAAACATTCTAGTCTGACATAAACGGAATATAATATTTAAAAGCATATCTTTTACCCTTTTTAACTGGATACTTTTGGATTTTATTTAATTGAATATAGTAGATTTCCTTGTCTTTTAAGCAGAGAAAGTTACATTTTTAGAACTTTCACACCAATAAACTTTTGAATTTAATTTTGGACTGTTAAACCATGTAATTGCTTTCTAGGCTTAATCAAGTCCATTTCCACTGAATGGACCCCATTATGAAAAGACTAGTGCTCTTTAGCCTATTATAGAATAATTATTATTCATTATTGATTAAGTTTAACATGCTTTCTTTCCCCTCCCTCTCATCTATCTCGCTCTTATCCAGAGACATGATTCGATATATTATCAAACACTTTGATCATTATTTTAGCTTTTTCTAATCCTTCAATCATTTGTCTCACAACCTAAAAATAAACAGACAGTGGGTGTTTCACAGACAAAAGAACTCAAAGAGAAGCTCCATGAGAGGAACAAGCAGGTAAGTTAGTATAAAGCTCATCATGGAAATAATATAATCAGAATCTAATTCATCAAGTTTTTCACTTTTTCTTTTTAATCAAAACTTTCTCCTATTTTATCATCTCAAGGCTTCATTAGGGAAGTCTCCTCCCAAAGAAAACACGAAACCACAAGAGTTCAAACTCCATACCCAAGAAAGAGCTACAAAACGTGCCATGTTTAACTATGCAGTAAGATTATTGAACTCTATACTCCAAATAGATTGTATATCAATAATTAATGCTTGAGGTAATTCTGCATGTAACTAAGCGCAGGTCACAACAAAGTTCTATCTCATGGAGATCCAAAAGCAACGAGAGGAGAAGTTGCTGAAGGTAGTAGACACCTAGATAGTAGTGTAGTTAAATTAATACAATTTCTATGTAAGAGTATTATTTAAGCGATCGAATTCTGTTGAATGAATGAATGAAATGTGGAGCAGATGATTGAGGAGGAAGAGGTTCGTTTGATGAGGAAGGAGATGGTCCCAAGAGCTCAATTGATGCCATATTTTGATAGGCCATTCTTGCCTCAAAGGTAAACCATCTCGAATAATGCAGCTGCAAAGTAATGTTCATAGTTTATGAATAATGTTCAATGGAGTTAGATCTATACGTACACATGCATGTAATGATATATATATACATATAAACTTGAAATAATGCAGATCAAGCAGGCCATTAACAATTCCAAGAGAGCCAAGCTTTCTGAGCAAAAGATGGGGCTGCGAGCCTGGATATGAGTTCTACAACTTGTTTCATCATCCAGCTCTGATGATGAAGCCCGTCAAGTAGAAACTAAACTTTTTTGATTTTGTGGTGGGTGTGAATTGAAAGCGACAATGTAAAATGGTGTTACTTTTGTGTTCCTTGTATTCTCGCATGTTGTACACTAATCACACGCGTAGAGAGAATTTTGTACTATACCATGCCATCACCATCATCATCATCTATTAGGTCCGCTGCTACTGCACTACTACTTGATAGGTGAAGATGCCTTTCACGGTTTCATTTTGTATCAATATCAAATAAATGATGCTTTGTGCTTTTCTTATACTTCCTCTTCTCTCTCTTCTATATCCCTTGTTGCAGCATTTTAATTTGGACAACTTTTTAGTTAACCTTAACAGATATAAATCTAACAATATAAGATGATTTGAAAATGCAACAAGATGATCTTAACCCAACCAACTTCGGGTTTGGAACATGTTTGTTTGGGATAGTGTGAGAAAGCCAGAGAAGTTAATTGGGACAAAAAATCGTTAGTTGACAAAATAATTAATTTGTAGGACAACTAACTTTTTGTCTGAATGTCATTTTAAAATTGAAACAGTTTTTTTTCTAATTTTTAATTAAGGCTTTTAACTTTTTTAAAAAATTGAATATTATAATGGTAAGTTTATATCAAAACAACTTTTTTTTATAAAAGCCTATTCAAGCATTGTTCAAATTACACTCATTGATTAGTATATAGGTTGCTTCTACCTTCATAATAAAGGTCACTTTTACTTTTTACTTATGTTGATCTAAACAAGCCTTTCGTCTTACTCTTATTAGGTGGGACGAGCTTGAATCAATATGTTCGAACCAGAAATAGATGAAACAGAGTTTCGGTTTAGATATAATCATGAGTATAAGCCATCACAAATTTCCTAACAATCCATTTAATCATTTTTTTATACAAAGGTCAAGGATAAGAAAAAAGATTTAGGGCTCGTTTGGTTTCAATTTTTTGAAACCTAGGTTTCAAAACCTAGGTTTCAAACCTAGGTTTTCTCTTTCATACTCTCTTTTTACTACTTTTTTCTCTGTTCTCTTTCTTACTTTTTCTCTCTTTCTCTTTCTTACTTTCCTCTTTCCTACCCACTCTTTCTTACTTTTTTGCCTCGGAATCCGTAAAAGCTATAACTTCCCAAATATAAATTACTTTTCAAAACCTAGGTTTTGTCTCGAAATCTGTGAAACCTAGGTTTCAAACCTAACTCCCAAACAAGCTCTTAATTATAAACAAAGTAGGTTAGTATAGATAAAAAAGCCAGAACTAAGTTTCTACACTCCAGTAAAAAGATTTTAGCGTCACCATTTAAATGATGTCCCTGATGATAAGCTAATCAACATGTTCATATTCATAAACTAATATTGAAATGAAGTGTGCATACATGCACTCGATTAATTAGTGTTATTACCGGTTCATGTTCATAGATTACATAGAGATCAATAATTTATTAAATCAATCTATTTTATAAGAATAAATTTAATAAGTATGGTTATTTTAGCATTTACAATGTACTATTTATTAAACGTTAGTGTGATTATTAATTTAACTTTTTAGTGCCTGTTTGGGAAGCCATTTTCCCAAACGGTGCACGTAAGCCGAGATAAAACTATCTCGAAATCTGTAAAAACCATCTTGAAATCCATAAAAACTATCTTAAAATCCATAAAAACATCTCAAAATTTCCAAAATGCCTCGAAATCTGCAAAATCCATTTTCTCAACGGAGTTCCCAAACGAGCACTTAGTTTGACAAATTAATCTGCTAAAAATATTAAAAATTCCATGCAGATGCATAAATGTTATGTATTAATAATCTGAAGACAAGAATGAGAGGAATTTATGTATTTAAAATTATCATAATAAGTAAGATATCGTATTAAAAATAAATTTACAGAAGATTAAAGTTAAAAAATAAAAAGATGAAAAATATAATTATGAAAAGGAAAAAGATATTAATATTTGTGAGTTGACTGATTTTCGGTCCAGGACGGTTCGGGTTGACTCCATCGGTTCATCACAATATAACACAGGAAGCCGCCTTCACGTATTCTCTCTCCGTCGCGTTCCAGGACTGATCACCGAATCGAGCAGCAGATCCACGCGACGCTGCTATTAAGGTTCACTGTCTCATTTCGTTTTTTCAGCTCCGTCGTTCTACTTTCTGTCGTCGAAATCACTCTTTCCGTCGGTGCTCATTGGTGCATTCCCATTTTTTGGCTCAATTTCTCTTGCCTTTTGAACTCGCTCTGATGTGTTTTTTTTTTCATAATTCAGTAGTGGTATTCAAAAATCCGAAGTTCAATCTTGTACCCTAATGTTAATTTTGGTATAGACTTTTTCATTTTTTAAAATTTTTCGTTCTAGGGTTCTTCCTGGACCTCTTCTTTCGCACTTCGTTCGCTATCTTGTTTTCATTTTTCGGGCTGTTTGACGTTGCTCTTCTCTAATGGTTTTAGCTTAAAGTGTTTTAATTTTTGAGTTTTTGCCTTTCCCCACTTTTTTCTTGTCGTGGTAATGGATTTCGATGAACCATCTCATCATAGCTCTTTCTTTTTCCCCTAGATTAATTAATGGCTAGCCAAAGGAAACGGATGCTGTAATTATAATCGCTTTATGAGTTCTTCCAATTCCTGTTATAATGATCTTGTTGTGTTAATATTTGTAGTTCTATTTTCTTTTTTGCTGCAGGGAGTGAGTTTGTGTCACTTCCATTGCATATCCTTTGTGAGGGTTGACGTTGTTTAAATTTTATTGCGGCAGCTCAGTACATTTTGCCATCCATCATGGAGATAAAAACTTGTGGCAAGCCAATAGATTCTCTACTTGAGAAGGTCCTTTGCATGAATATTTTGTCGTCTGATTACTTCAAGGAGCTCTATCGATTGAAGACATACCATGAAGTTATTGATGAGATTTTCGAACATGTTGATCACGTGGAGCCTTGGATGACGGGAAACTGTCGTGGTCCCTCAACTGCATTCTGTCTTCTCTACAAGTTCTTTACAATGAAACTTACCGTCAAGCAAATGCATGGACTGCTGAAACACGTTGATTCTCCCTATATAAGAGCTGTAAGTATGGCGCCTGGCAATTTTTGTTGGTCTTTTCTGTTTTGTTTTATTGTAAGCTCTGAAAACTCTGCACTAATATCATGAGGGGTGTGTGTGCATTTTACTTTTTTCCGGTTTGGGTATGAATTAATACTTCTACTTCCCCGCATGTGCTGTTTAGTATTGTGTTCAGGGACAAGAAAAATTGCATCCTTGGAGGCATATTTGTGTTAAGCATGACTCGTCCCCTTGAGGTGTCCCTGTTGTTGCTATGTCATCACATTTTGTTCAACGCCTGCGATCATCACTTCTCTGTCCATCTTTAGCTTCAGTTTCTGGTTTTGTTCATTTATGACATAAAAAAGTAATCTTTTTTCCCCTTTAGAAATTACTTTATGAATAGGCCTGCTCTATTTTTAGTTAACAATTATCGCCTGTATTAAGTTGCTGTTAGTTAGGAATACTGTATGATACTGGTGTAATATATTTTATAACTGCACCCTTAAAAAAAGATGATGTGATATATGTGAAACTGGACTATGCATCTAAACTGAATCATTTTATACATATTTGGAAAAGATGGATTTGATTATATGAGGGTTAATGGATACATTATGTTTAGCCTTTAGATTAGTTCTGTTAGGATAAATGATAATTGTGCAATTCTCAAACATTTTTTTTTTCACATTGGATGTGGATGAGGTTTACGGATTTACTTCTAAAAGCCAAAAATTTTCTATTTTGCTTTACTTTAGTTACGCCCTTTATACTTGTAAGTTGTAAGTAGAACTGGATTTACTCAACTTGTTTGTCATCTCTCTTGAAATGAAGTTTCATTTCTATTTGATGTACTCTGCTTGTTATCAAAGTAAAGAGACTGTGTTGTTGCTTAGGGGTAATTTGTTTTTCTTTTTGAAGTTCTAGGTTTTTGCACAACATCATTTTCAATGAGTTTCTCTCTCTCCAAATTTTACCTCAAGACTTGATTGTGTCTAACTGGTTTGAGACATGTTGCTTAGGGGTAATTTGATCTATATAGTTCCTGATATTATTTGCAGATTGGATTTCTCTATTTGAGATATGTTGCAGATCCAAAGACCCTGTGGAACTGGTTTGAGCCATATATCAAAGATGATGAGGTATGAAGACTTGAATATGATCTTTGGAACTGTTGGAATATTCTGTTACCTGCAGATCATTCCAAATATTGGGCTGTGGTTGAATTTTTCCCCATTCTTGTGATTTTGTGCTTATAATATTAAGTTTGCCAAAATATTTTCTTCTTTCAAATTGAAGTCTTAATTCACCTTGCATTGGAGTGATTTAAGTAGAAGAGATTCCTGTCAGTGTGCCGGATGTTATGTATTTGATATGGTAATTTGTATTTCACTATCTAGCTATTGATTATGCTATACCTGATCCACTGCTGTGGAACAATGATAAATTTGCTTAATAGGGTTGCAACAAAGCTGTCAAGATTTTAGTACTTACGTTCATTGTATGTGCTGTGCCCTTATGATTTCCCCCCTGGAATATAGTTACCAAATATGTTATATCTTGACCTTTTTTTTTGGAAAATAACCTGCCCCTACGTGGTTTGATTTAGCTTGGATAAAATTATCTGGTGAATGAAAAAAATGAGTTTAACCGGTAAACTTGGAGCTGAAATCTAAGGATCAAAATGAAGGATTTTGTTATAACCAATTTTTTCAAGGCCTTTTTGTGTGCCTATTGAAAAATGGATGTGTAATAGTTACTTGTTTGGACACTTCTTTGGATCAGAATTGTGTGCATAGAATTACATCAATTTCCTGGTTTTTCCATTTATGGTTGATGTTGCGTGTAGGACAGTAACTTGTTAGGAAGGGATGTTATGGAAATGAAGCCTATGAAAAAAGAGCCACATTCATGCTGCAACGAAAGTGACTTGTTTTAGTTCTCCATCAAGAATTTTCCACTGTTTGCAATTTTGAGTCATGTGGCATGGCATCTTGGCCATGAGAAATGTTCCCTATTTATGTTATTGTTTTTAAATGTTTTCCCTTCTAGTTGTATTTGATTTGGCCTTTGCTCCATTGTGATTCAGTTATGCCTTGAAAACCGTAAATTTACTGTATAAAATATATCATGTCTTGAATATTTTGTGATAATCTTATATCTGTACAGAACATTACGGAGTCTAATTACTAGTTTTAATCACCTAAAATTGAGTTTCTGTTATCTTGGAATATCCCCATTTTCAGTATAACTATTAGAATTGTTTCTTGATATTATATTCAAATCATTCTTCATATTCAATTATGATTCTGTATGTCAGGAATTTTCGCCTGGATCTAGTGGACGTATGACAACAATGGGTTTATATATTCGTGACTTGCTCCTTGGACAGGTTAGTTACCATTGACTATACCAAACTATATTTTATATGAATTTGCTTCCTGTTTTAATTTCTCTGGTCTCATGCTTTCCTTTTGCTTGTAGAATCAAATATCTTTGCATAATATTCAGCAAAGTGTACTCTGATCTCTTAATATTGAGATTTTTAAATGAATTGTCATACAAAGACAAGGAAAAGAAAAATCATTTGACTCACTTTTGACTGGTTAAACTGAGATTTCTGTCTTCAGAGCTCTCCTTCCAGAATCCAGCTGCATCACAAGATTGCACAAGAAGCTATGTTTCTCATCATCTCGTAACGGTCCTATGAGGTGCTTTCAGTATCTTTTGGACATGAGATTAGAATTAACTAAGAACTGTAGTTTTTTCTTGTACACCATTACTCTGTTATCAAATACTCTTGTGACTTAATATGCGGGGTCGTCTATATGTTTTTTAGAAACACGTCTGAGGTCTTAACAGTACAGTCATGTGAAAATTTAAATATTTTCAAGAAGTTGAGTAATATTTTGTAGTTGCTTGCTTGTTTTGATCTGTTCCTTCTCCCTGTTCAACATTTGCTCTCTACTCTCTCTCTCATTTGAAGTGGGGCTATTTTACATGTCCTACGTATCAAAATCTCTATTTTTAGTATCACTTAAAAACCCCTGCCAATCCATTCCTTGCAATATGTGAAATCCAGCCCACACCCGCACAATGTTGGCATATAATGCATGTTTTATGGAGTCCTTGCTAAATTTGTTTATTCATTCATAAAAAAATTTCCTACTACTAAGTCATTTTTATCTATCAATAATACGTATTCTTATTTTATAAAAATGATTTTTAAGTTACCATAATAAAATAAAATTTGAAAATAGTTATCATGTATTTGACATTTATTATTTTTTTTAAAATTATGCAAATAAAAAATTAAATTATTTATATTTTGTATTTTTCTATCTTGACCATCAATCTTGGTGTCACCTAGGCTTTTTTTAGTTATATTAAGCAAGCCTCATATTCAGTCCAACTGCTCTAGCCTGACTATAGCTCTATGGTCCGATCATGTATCTGGTTAGTTGTGGCTTTTTGGTCCATTGAAGGTCCAATAAGCCACCATTTTTTATTGTTTAGATGCTACAGAAAAAGGCAAGTAATAGGAAATGAATTGGTTGAACTTCTTGCCCTGAATTGACTGTGCCTTGCTTAGAAAATGTGAGCCAGGATTTTAGATGGAAGATGCTATCATTACTGCATGGCTAATTAGACATCCAACTTGTGATAGACGGTACTAAATGATTTTTTTTTAATGAAGAATGTTCTCCTTTTTGTGACAGTGTTCTGTATGTTTTTTTAAATTGTTGTTGGCGTTTCTATTGTCCAGTATGTTGTGGACCTATTTTTTTTACTTTTAAATTTTCTTTTAGGAGAGTTTGTTTACCCAAATCCCAAAAAGGGGAAGCCATTTCAATTTATTCCATGAAGTGTCATGACTGGAAATTGAATGGTCTAAACTTGTGGATTGATTTTGTTTAAATAAAGGAACTTGTACGGTAACTGCATTTATCTAATTACCATAGTCATGGAAGGGATTCTGGACAGATATTAAATACTTATAATTCTAATATACTGCCCCTGTGCATGCTCAAGAATTTTTTATCATTGTACCTAACTCAGCCATTTGTTTAGTATGCTTGGATACACCATAAGTCTACCATTTGTTGGATGAATGACTACTATCTCCTTTATGGTAATTTTTGTCTGATATCTAATTTGTTAGGTATAATTAATTTGGACATTTTGCATGTCAGCGTCATTGACAGACTAGAATGTTACAGTTAATGAGTATTGTGTAACCCGGGTTTGCTTGCAATTTTTTATACCCCATTCATGTGTGTGTTCTGCCTTTTGCAGTACTACTTTGACACACTCTTTCCCCGCATCCCTGTTCCTGTAATGCGTCAGATTGTGTCTAATCTTGAGAAATTGAAGCTCCCTACCATACATTCTGGCTCAACTGGGGAATGCACCCGCCATGGTTCTGATGACACTGCTCGCAGGCCTCCTTCTGTTAAGGCTGCCCTCTCAGTCTCTTTTGGTCAGCGGGCTCCACATCGTGCTTCAACAAGGGATTCATCCCCCATTCGCCGCACCGCACCTGGTCCATCTCATGAGAGAAATGGAAGTGAAGAGCGAAGATCTCCAAGCAGTCGACGTGGTGGAAGCCATGAATATTATGAAAGGGACCAGGATGGGGAAAGGGACCGTGATCGTTCTCGATCTAGGGACAGAAGCAGGGATCATGATCATGATAGAGACGAGGAAAGGGACAGGAACCGAGAGAGGGACAGAGAAAGGTACCGAGAATGGGATAGACGGCGAGAGAGGGATAGGGAGCGAAGTTATGATTATGATATGAGGTCTAAGTATGGGGAGAGAGAAAGTAGCAGGGATTATGACTATAGAAGGCATGATGATGGTGCATCTAAGTATGGGGAGAGAGAAAGTAGCAGGGATTATGACTATAGAAGGCATGATGATGGTGGCAGGCACCATCGAAGTAGGAGCAGGAGTAGAAGCCGGAGCTTGCAAGCTGGTTCTGCTCTGTTTGAGTCGCATTCTAGTCCACAGAGGGACGTAAACAAGGACAAGGCATCTGCTTCCAGTAATCTAGCTAAACTAAAGGATATTTATGGTGATTCAAGTGATAATAAACGTGATGTCAACAGCGAAAGAATTCCTGGAAGGGACAACGGAGGCGAAGAGGTGATTAGACTTGGTGGTTCCACCTGGAAGTACTGAAACATTTCTTGGAACGCGAATTGTGTTAAATGTTGGATTTCTCTCTACACGAAAGTATGTTGGACCTTTACCTTTGTAGCTTCTATTGTTGACGGGAGGCTGAGATTTATACTACTAACACTGTCTGTCATCACATTTAGTATGACCAAGGGAGAATGTAATATTAAAATTTAATCATAATTTTCTTTCTGGTATGTTTTGCTTTTCTTTCTGGTATGTTTTGCGTTTTAAATGGTAGGTGGAAAGGCTATTTTTGGGTGTCTGGAAAAAAAGAAGAAAGAAAACATGCCTTCATTTATTTGGCAGAAGTAATTTTTTTTCCCACCTATCTCATTGAACCATCGGAAAAGATAATGTGTGTTTGGCAATGGCCATGTGAGGCTCTAGATAGATGCAGAAGTTGGAGCTATTTTGAAGGATTGATTATCGGTGAAGTGCATGTTACAGCATTAGAAGGTCATGAAACCGAGTTAATGTAATTCAATGAAGCAAACGCCTTCTTCTAGTATTAATAGTAGTAGCAATAGAACCACTCACAAGTCATATATATTCGTTGACTTTGATGAGTACAGCTTTTTTCTGGGTTGACTTTGAAGAGTACAGCTTTAAAGAGCCCAACAAAGACGCACACGATGTCCCATAGTTCAAATGGGAAATGTCTGTCTTCACAAGGAGGAGTTGTGCCTTGCCTTGGTGGTTTCTTCGTAACGTGTCTCTGTTTATCCATTCTCTATCGTACACCTGATCAAATATGAAGGATCTACAATTCTATAACCTCAAGTTTTGAAGCGCTCTCTTTAACTAAACTTCAAGATAAATATGAAAACTTCAGGTAGTTTAAAATTGATTGCCAATTGTACAAATCTTTAACCCACAAAAAAGAAAAAGATGGGTCCGCTACCCACCTTTTTTAATTTTTTTACATTTAAACTATTTTTTTTATTTTTTAAATCGAATTATAATCATACATTTTAAATATATTCTAACACAAAAAAAAAGCTATTCTTAAAACAAGTGAAGAATAATAATTTTTATTTTCAAATCGAAATAAAAAAACAAAAAATATGTCATGGAATTTAGGTGGGCCGAGCTGACTAATTTTTCTTGTGGTAAGATTAGGAGTATATTCTATATTCTACTGGTACTACCTGACTAATTTTTCTTGGCTAAAGAGAATAAAGAATAAATATTTCTGAAATTTAAAAAAACCTATGAAAAGTCCTGTTTGGAAATTTTATCAGTTAAAATGACCTAAATTAGAGTATTGTATATTTTTTATATAAAGTCTTGTGTACAGAAAACATGCTACACTCTGTTGACTAATAAAATTTTCAAACAAAGACTTTTCAAAGATTTTTCCCAACATAAATTTGCTCTTCTACAAGTGATGCTAGAATTATGTTTAATAACATTTTAATTTAGTTTTGATGAAGACATTTATAAATAAGTGTTGACTGTACATTATAACTTCAATACGATAAATTCTACCTAACTTTTATTCACGAATGCAGTTGTGTAAATAATGGAATTTTCAATTGGCAAAAACACAAAATAGTGGAATTTGGAGAAAAGTCTCATACTCATTAGTGTTGTTGTGGTGGCAGGGGCAGTGTAGCGTTGGACTTAATTGGAAGCATTGAAGAAAGCGATATTTATGGATCATGCATCCTCTTATCCACACATGAAACTACTATCCCATTTTCACCTTTTTCTCAGACGTGTACGGACCTTGATGACATTGGACTTATATAACGCCAGCAATTATTAAACTTTAAGCTTTTGAGCGAGTGAGATAAGATTATTAAAGGATAAAAACAGCAAGCAGCAATATGAAATCCTCTTCTTCAAGATTACTGAGCAAAGTTTCAATTTTGAAAGGGCCTGGTTCTTCACTTTTATAAATTATGCAGGATTTTGCTTGGAGTTTTTTGTACAGACACTAACACATACAGATATATACGATATATGTATAATACAAGAGTCAAGAGTAAGGTCTGAGCTCAACCCTTGGTTCTCATAATGGTAATGGAACCTCTACCTTGGGTTTGAATCCTTGTGAGGGCCACCACTGCTTTCCCTGACATTCCTAAACTGCGAGCTGAAAACGATGATGAAGAAGGAGAAGTCACGGAATGTGGCACCGGATGTGGAATTGGCTTTGTTGGGCTCATCACTATCTGCTCATTTATGTCTTTGAGGGTTGTTTCCCCTTCCATTCCCCCACGCTTCACTAACTCAAATGGGTATGCTATTTTCTTCCATTGACTCTCTGCACACACCATGCATATGCACCGTTATATATTTTCACGCAACACGAGGAAGAAGAAAACATAAAGGAATATTAAGTCAAATATAATGGCCTTTCAGGTGTTTGATAAAATTTCTGTGATACTTGAAACTGAAGCATCATTTTCATCTGAGTCTCCAGATGCCCAGCTCCTCTGAGAACTTTCATCTTTGATTATTGCTCCATGCATATCATTCTGTGATGATGATTGAAGACCCCTAATGTTGAATTCATGACTATCTGCAAAGTAATAATTATAGCATAAATGACAGTAGGGTTGTGTGTATCAGTTACTGTTATTTTACTAAAGCAACAGTGGTGTGTCTTTTTAATTAGGCTAAAGTATACTTTTAGTCCTTTATGTTTGTGTCAGGTTTCATTTTAGTCCTTTAAATTTAAAAAGTGCACTTTCAGTCCCTCAAACTTAACGCCGTTAGTTTCTCTTAACGGAAAATGCCGACTCATCAAATTTAATCGATAATTGTGCAATAAAACGTTGACAAAGTATACACACATTTTTAATTATAATTTAATAATATAATAAATTTGATATTTTAAATTAT
>JANTPZ010150605.1:0-19715 GCA_025593235.1 Vachellia pachyceras | reverse complement strand
ATGCTCATTATGTGGCCCTCAATCTCACCTTTGATTGAGAAGTTTCTGCTATGTAAAGAAATTTTTCTTGATACTATTTTCAATGTGGGGTACAAGCATGCGTAATCATTCTCTTTTTCATATTGTAGTTGTAATGCTGGATTGCTAGTAAATCTGTCTAACCAAAAAATTTAATTTGATATTCCAATCATTGTTGATATGAACTCTAACAATAATTTTAAACTTAACAGTATCCACAGATTGAATGTTTAAATCACAAATATGTCAAGATTGAATGGCTATTTAGGGGAAGCATGAATATTTAACCTTATTTAGATTTTTTATTGAATTCAAAGATTTTTTTATTTTTGTCCAAATTTTCGTATGGATTTTTACGCAGGTAAATCCGTAGGAAAAAAATTTCCATGAACCTTATACCTAGAGATCAAAATCCGTAGCAAATGTTTTTGTAGTGTGTAGTGTCGGCAAAAGGAATCAAATTTATGTTTGGATAAACGTTGGTCAAAATGACTTCTTGTCGTATTTATGTTTGGATAAATGTTAAAGAAGTGACTTTTAGATGAAAATTACTTAAAAGGGCATGAATATCATTAATACATATAATTAATTTATTTTTTAATACAATTAGACAAAATGAAAAGATAAAATTGAAATTTAGAAAAATATATTTATATTACATACAATTGAAAAGTAAAATGGTCGAAGTATTACAAATAGTACATGATTATTCATATCTTAAAGTCTGCACAATCTGATCTCGAATTTTATCACGTACATAATTCATCTATGTTGAAGATGATGCAACAAGTCGTTTTCATGAAAAAAAGTTTTCTAAAACCACTGTACAGTCATTTTATAATGCATGATATAACAGTGGTGATCCTACCCAGTTGGCACACTTGATGAAAAAACCCAATAACTCGCTGGGTCAGAAATCCTATGTAATGAACTCATTCCATGAAACCCTTTAAAAGCACTTAATGTGTGTACGGAAGTCACAAGGTGAAAAATTCAACTCAACACAATATCGCCTCTAAAATCAAGCACAGCTAGGAAGATAGAAGAGAGCAATAAAGATCTCATTGAATAGGTAGAAATGAGAGTTAACTTTACCACGTCAAACACAAAGAAAGTTCAATACACAAATAATCCAACTTTGGCTCAACTGAGACCAAGCATTTACGTATAAATTACAAGTCCTACCTTAGCAACTATGTAATCCATAACATAAACACAGATTGAAAACTAATACTCCCCTTTTGGAACATCGAACTCAGGCTAACTTCATTTCCAAGAGGAAGGGAGATGCTCAGTTACTCATGTATAGTGAAATTGGACTCCGGATGGAGGTGCATGAATGGATTAGGGATGAGATGTGATGAAATTAGGGTTGTGTGAGTAGAGAAAATGAGAGAAAATGTGAAGTCTGAGTGTTCTCTGCCTCCTTCCCCCCTCTCTACTCGAACCTTACCCTAATTGGCATCTACTAACCATCTAGGGTCAGATCCAAGAAGATGGGTTGGGTTTTATTTCCATTTGGAGTCTGATTAGTTACTGATTCACAATATTCACCACGGCGAACTTGAGGTTTATCCGCGGTGAACCTCTCCCGAGAGTTCTTACTCGCCTGATTGAACTTTAGATGCGGCGAACTATGAATTACGTTATGGCAAACTTTCCCATAGCTACTTTCCTCATTCTTGACTAAATTTCCTGAAATGAAATAGCAAGTATTTGAGGCATCACTTGCTCATGATGGGAATTAAGTACAATTATATCATTATTCATGGAAAGTGCACCCAAGATAAAGCTAATTGAGATCAATAACTCTAAAGCTCAAATTAAGCACAAAAAGGGACATGAAGGGTTGAAATTGAATCAAAAACTCTGGAAATTCAAGCACAAATACAGTATAAATAAAGCTCGATCAAATTCCCCCACATTTAAACCTTTGTACTCCTATACAAAGCTTTTCAAAAACTTTAAAATGATCAATGCATGAAGAATGTATCCACATGCATCCAGGACTACAGAATTTAGTAAAAGCAATTGTCAAGGAATTAATAGGATCATGGTAGAGACAATAGTAAATCAATCCCTGAGAGAGTTCAATTCAAAAGACTGAATAAAAGAAACTTCCTCTCCAAAGGTATAAGTGTTTCTCTCTCAGCTCACCAGGTAAGGATAATTTCACTCATGATCTGCTTAATTAAATCTCTACCATAGGCTTGTAATTATTCTACCTCTCTACCACAAGATCAATATAATGTGACTCAAGAGGGCTTTAGGGTTTAAGATGGATGATGGGGGTTGCAACTAATGAAGTGAAATGATGAAAAGAAATTCTTGAATACATAGCACCAAAGGAAGCTAATCATGTCAATACCTTTGCAAGACTTTAGAGAAATACATGTTCAAGCAATATATTACTTTTCTCTTTATTTCTCTCCTTTTCTTCTTCTTCCTTTCTCTTTCTTGTTTCTTTCTTCTTTTCCTTTTTTTTAGAGATAGAAGATTTGAGTATGAACTACAATTTGATCAGAATATGCTTGCATATAAAAATATAGTTTTCCAAATGCTGGTTTCCAAGAGTGATGGGCTCAAATAAAGCTCAATCATGGACGAACAAGGAGGAGGGGCTATTGCAAGGTCAGAATGATGAGCGAGAGTCGGAATGACGCCGTCTACAAATCTGCTATGCGAAAGAGAAGCAATCAGCGAGCATCGGCTGGGATTTTTGGAGATAGGGGAAGGATGCGAGGGAGGAACAAATGTAAAGCTACAAGTATGAAGAGAATCCAGTCGTGAGCTTCTCCATATACAAATCTAATATGCGTGTGACAGGCAAGCGAATGTGCATGGGGAAGGGTTGCTATTAGGGAAAGGTAAAGAAAAATAGGTGACGAAAAGCATAGCTGAAGGTTCAGGGTGACATGATGCAAAGCTGAGTAATTCCTGACACTCTTTTGATGCAAAGCAGAGCAAGCGTGCCATTGGATTCAACCTCCTTTTGGGAAACGAGCTCCTTTTGTTAAATGCATTCCTATTAAATGTTTACCAAACATAACCTCCTTTTTACCAAAGGAGTTTCTCCGTTTAAAAGACATTTTGCTCTTTGTTTAAAAAATTGTATTTAGCAGCGGTTATATTGTAGTGGTTTAAAAATTGTTACTAAACAAGACATTTGTAGCAATTTTTTTGTCAAAGCGCTACGGATTTGCATCGACAATAGGTGAATGGTATTAGTAAGGTTCCTAACTGCTACAAAAATGGAGATTGGCTCCTGCAAGTTGGTGAGAACAATGCGCCAACATTTGTAGCAGTTTGGTTGTCAATTTGCAGCAGTTAATTTAAAGATAAACAGTTGCAAAATGAAGAGACGTCAGGTACACCAATATTTGTAATGGTTTTGTAAACCGCTACTAAATGCCGCAAGTTACCGAGGAAGCCTGCTGCATTTTGCACACATTTTGTAGTGGCTAATTTTAAAATAATCGTTGTAAAAATGAAGAGTCTGTAAATTAGTAGCGGTTTAGACAAAACGCTTCTAAACTGTGCGAGTTCCCATAAGACGCCTTCTGGGTTGCAGTGGTTATGGTAGCGATTTTTATATAAACCACTTTTAATTTGTAGTGATTTGTCTGGAACCGCTACTAATGTAACACCTATATAAACCATCCCCTCTTCTCATTTATTCTCTTCTGATTTTTCGAAAACATCAAATCAAAAATATTTTATATCTTTTTGATTTTCCAATTTAAATATTTTACTATCAATTTTCAAAGATAATTTTTTTAATTTTTATAAAAATTTTATTTATTTAATTTTATAATATTTGTTTATTTTTATTTTTTTAATTAACAATTCTTTCAGATGGCTGATCAAGATCATGAGGCCTAGGAATGAGCCTATGATCCTGATGGGTGGAGATATCCAGGAGGAGGACGATGTAGTGCTGAGCGTCGACGACTTCAAGGTCGATCATATTGTAACACCACCTATTTTCTCCCTATATGTTTATATGAGATCACTTATGAACCACTCTTGGGCCTTTGATATAAAAATTGACCAAAATTGTGAACTTGGATTTTCAAAAACATAAAAAAAGCGTTGTTATTGTTCACGGTCATTTTTCCAGATTTATGGCCCAACTTTGAAAAATCATAATTAATTATAGAAAAATCGAAATGGAGTGTATCCGACTAAGCTACAAAATGTGAACTTAGATCGTCGGTTAGCCTTGAAAATGGATCGAGAATATTAATTTTGATTTCCAAGGATTATATAGTGACAACCCCAGGGTCGTTCTCACCGGAAGCTAATCTCTTACTAATCGTCCTTAGCTTGTGATTATGTTCATGATGCAAATGCAAATGGTTTCTTAATTCAAGATTAACTATATACCTAAAGCAACTATAAAATTCAAAACTTATTTTTGGTATTTTCAGGCGGCAAAGAAAAGTAAGGCAAATTTGGATTGAAAAGGGAGTATTATGGTGGGTTCCTCTTGAAAATGAACAAGACCATCATAGTTCGCAAAACATTAGGTAGAGTATCGACTTTCGCACTAAGTTTTCGAAATCACAAACCCTAACAATTTGTATGGGTCTGAAGTGTCATACGATGATCTCCTTCTAAATCCCCACATGCCTTGTTAGGTCACGAATAACATGCAATGAACTCCATTCCATGAAATCCTTGAAGCGCTCTTAGTGTATGTACAGAAATTGCAAAGTGACAAAATCAACTCCATGCATGTTGACTCTAAAACCAAGCACAACGAGGATGATAGAAGAGAACAACAAGACTTTATTGAATAAGAAAAACGAACTCTATTACACTTTATCAATCACAAAACAACTCAATACACAATAATCCAAGTTTGGTTCAACCGAGACCAAGTATTTACATACAAATCACAAAGTCCAACTCGGATTCTAAGTAATCCATAATGTAAATACAGATTGAAAGTAAATACTCCCCTTTCGGCACTTCAAACTCCGGCTCGCTCCATCTTCAAAAGGATGGAGATGCTCAGCTCCTCATGGATAGTAGAGACAACATATGAATGGATGAATGAAGCATGATGAATGGTTGAATGGTGAAGGTAATGGATGAAGGTAGGGTTTGGAGAGTGTGCATATGAGAGAAAAATGAGTGTGTGTGTGTGTGTGATTCTGTCTTCCTTCCTCAGCCTTCTTTCTCTCTTTGGTCGAAAATAACCTAATTTAGCATTAGAAACCGTCATGGGTCGGAATTCTCAAGCCGGGTCGGGTTATTTTCCTTCTGAGGTAAAAATTCAGTTATGCACGATATTCGCCGCGGCGAATCTCAGGTTTCGTCGTGCCGAACCTCACTCGAGAGTCCTTTGCCTGACTTCTTGAACTTTAGCCACGGTGAATTTTGAATTGTGTCGCGGCGATATTATCCAGAGCTGCTTCCCTTGGCCTTTTGTAAGGAGTTCCTGAAATGAGATAGCAAATATGGGCAGTATCATTTGCTCATGATGCAATTTAGGCAAAATAAATCGTTATTCATCGCATAGGTGCCCAAAATCACATTAATCCAAATCAATAACTCCTAGTCTACATTTAAGCAGAAAAAGGGTATGTATAGGCTAAAATTGATTCTAAGACTGAAAATTCAAGTAGAAAACTAATACAAATTAGCTCAATCAGGGTGGTTCCAATTTCTAAATTTATCTTATTAAGTTATCTATAGGGGAAAAATACTCATTGGCCCAAAAACTTGCCCATTTGAATCAGTTTACTCTGAAACCATTTACTGTCCAATCGGTCAATTCCAGTTTTTACCTTAAACTTTGGAAAATCATATCTCTCAAAATACACATCCAAATTTTGCAAACTTTATATCATTTTAAATATTAGGATGTGCAGTTTTTGACTTGAAATTTTGCAAGCTGATTTGGAGCTCATTTACTATTTTTCCTCGCCACGTGAAATAGATTCGTTTTTCAGGGCCTTTGGAACCCTTTAACTTTGAAAACAAATTGTTGTTAAAATGATCCAAAACCTATTTTTGGTTCCTTAACTCTCCTCTAACATGCATGATTATTCCTTTAACCACCTTAACCTTGCCTTTAGCTTCATTTTATATTGATTTGGAACCAAAGGGAGGCCTCAATTTATTTAAAAAGTCCAAAAGATTCAAAATGAAAACTTTCAACTTTTGAAAGTTATTATTCACAGTTTTTCAGACCAAATTTGAAAATTCATAACTAATTCTAGAAAACTCAAAATTGAGTGCTTCCAATTTCTATTTGAAGCTTATTAGTTCCTCTATAAGGGAAAAATATCATTGAGTCATTAGCTTGCCCAATTGATACAGTTTATTGCGCAAAGATGTACTGTTCAATTGGAAAATTTTCAATTTTCCCAGGTTTTTTCTTGATTTTCTTCGAACTTTGGAATACTATAACTTTATGTACAAAACTCCAATCCAATGTTCTTTAACTTGTTTTAAAGGTTGCAATGTGAACTAGTTTTATGTAAAATGTCAAATCATTTGGAGTCCATTTGCTCTATCTTATGTCAGGTCAAAATATGAGGCTTGACCAACTTCACTTTGACAATTAATCAAACTTTTCATTTTCAAACTTCATAATTTGAAACCCTAACTTCTAATCCTCTTTTAATCATGATTAACCATGCAAATGGGGGTCCTTTAAGCATACATTATCCACCACATATCAACCAAGCATTTATAGGTTTATGCTACATATTACATAATATGTTTAAGTCCCAAAATACCATTACATTTACAACATAATCCATATACAATAACGTATGAAATCCTTGCTTCAAGCATCACACATTTTCTCCTTACCCTTTGAAGAACTTGCACCTAAAAATGGTTAGTGGGGGAGAGTGAGATTTTTGGAAATCCCAATCTAACATACATTATAAAATGCATGACAACTTTTCATGTGAATGTGGAATAATAAAAGTGCAACATGAAACACATAAATGCATATGGCCATAGCATGAACATGCACACATCCACACTTTCATTATCATAAAGTTCAAAACAAGTCATGCATCATTCAAAAGAATTTTCATAACAATTTAGATTAGAGTTAGATGGTCTTGCTACCTCTAGCTTTTAAATTCTCCTCAACTTGAAAGCTCTCTTGATGACTTGTGAAACTAGTTCCCTTCACCAAACTTTTGCCTACACAATTGACAACATTATGGCCATCAATTACAAGCCATTTCCAAGGCATAAACCAATGTAATTCTCCCTTAATATTAATAAGTCTTAAAACCCTAAACTTGTGTCTAACATTTTCCAATGCTTCCCCAAACTTGGGGTCACTTTTACCCTACACAAAAACTCATTTTGAATCCATTGGAAGCATCAAAATCATAAAAAAAACACTCCTTCCCCATGAAACTGTTCTGGCTGAGAGGTTTCACCAAATTACAACACTTATACCATCATACTCTTGATTTCAAACTCATATTCATGGATGGTATAGCTTGATTTTAACTCTCCCATATCAAATAAAAATTTGGTCAGCACCTCCCCTAAAATTTCATGAATCCCAAATTTTACAAAATTCAAAAAAAGTTCCAACAACCACAATATATACATCACAAGGAGACTTTTGCAACCAATCAATAGCTCTAAATCCCTCTCTTTCTCACTTTTCCTCTCAAGAACCCTGAGTATCAAACTTGAGAAAGAGAGACCAAATCAAAATTTCAATCCATGGAAGTTGTAGAAGAACACATAAGGAAGAGATTTATGCGTAGCTTTAGATGGTTTCATCCCTTACCCTGGATTTTCCTTGAACTTTCTCCTCTTCTTCCTTGCTTGAAATGGAGTTCTCTTCCTCTCTAATAGTAGCCAAAAAGTTGGCCAAAGTGATGGGAAGAGGAGGGAAAAAGTCTTTTATAAAAATACCCAAAATTGATGGATGGTTGAGTTGAAATCTAGAAAATTCAAGGGCTAAGATTTAGCCACACATTCACCACATGCTTGCTCCTTATTGGATCATAAAAGTAGTCACCATTGCTGTAACTAAATGGGCAAAAATCTGTTTGGTTTAACCAAACTGGATCCCATTCAATTACTTTTACCGATTACACTTTTTACCGGTAAACATAACTTTATTCCGGTAAATCTTTTTCTACTTTTCAGGAGATATTTTCTTGCTCACTTAATCTCCATATTTTCCTATTGAATATGACAAATTTATTATCCCCAAAATACCCCTTAATTTCCTCACATTTTATAGGATTATTTTATCTTATCTAAAACCCCTGAGAACGAGCAATCGGATGGCAAAATACTTTTACGCCTAGAAAATTTCTACATTTTTTTTACTAATTCTCTAGCCCTTTTTATTTTCCCAAAATGCCCTCTAGATTTTCTAAAATTAATTTTTGAAATAAATTATATTTCAGGGATTTTCAGGTTTTTTCCCGATTTTCAGGGAAATCGCCTTAATCGTACATTGAGCAATAATTTTATTAAATACTATAAAATTCATTGAATTTTTCTATATTTTTGTCTCAAATTTTGAGAGCTCTTGATAACTTAAATAATCATTTCCCCCTTTTTGCCCTTCAAAATTACGTAGACAAAAATCCAGTCAGAATTTGGAAAATTCGTGATTCACAGTTGTGCTCCACGAATCGAGCTCTGTCTATTAGGCATCTGTAAATTTTTGGTCAACAGTTGACTTTTGACTTTGACTTTGTCAAATGACCAAAATGCCCTTCCATTTCCTCATATTTACTATTTTGCCCTTACTTTATTTTATTTTCCAAAATTCCCAATTTACTCTTAGTTTTAAAAATAAAAGACCTTTATGTCCTTGGTCTTTTGTTAAATGACATATGTATCCCTTCCCAGAAGGTCACCCATTCTCAAATTACTTCAGGACGAGCACGCTTAACTTTAGAGTTCCTATAGAATTCCATCCACTAGGTCAGATCTGACTTTGCGACTCCGGCCCATAACCTTTCTTTCTTTAAGCACTATCTATCTCTGAGTTCTAATTCATTTCGTAATTACCAAATTAGCATTTACTTCAGTTAGCAGTAAAATTATGGATATTACAATTCCTTACCATTCCTTGTTAGTTTTAGTCCATTTTCATGCATGCATCATCACACATCCACATAATACTTTTTGTAGAGTTTTAGGGATAGAACCACAATAACAACTTCAAGAGAGTTAGCAACTCAAATATTTACACAAAACAATGCAAGTGGTCCGTACTAAGCCACAAATTGTAAACTTAGGTCGCTGACTAGCCTTGAAAATGGATCAAGAATATTAATTTTAATTTCCAAGGGTTGTATAGTGACAACCCCAGGGTCCTTCTCTCTGGAAGCGAGAAGGCGTACAAATAATTCTTAGCTTGGGTCTGTGCTTGTGATGCAAATGCAACCAGGGTTTAATTCAAATTATCCTATGTATCTAAACTAATTACAAAACAAATTTGTTTCTTTTTAGTATTTTTTATCGAAGAGGAAAACAAAGCAGCTATGATAAAGAGAAATGGTGTATAATAATGAGCACCTCTTTGAAAACAAAGTGTTCTATAATAGTTCGCAAAGGATGAGGGAAAGTATCAGCTTTCGCACTAAGTTTTCGAAATCAAAAACCCCAACAATTCGCATGGGTCCAGAGTGTCATAAGATGATCTCCTTCTAAATCGCCACATGACTTGGTGGGTCTGAAACAACATGAAATGAACTCCATCCCATGAAATCCCTTAAGACCACTTAGTGTGTGTATGGAAATCGCAGTGATAAAATCAACTCCATACATTGTTGACTCTAAAACCAAGCACAACTAGGATGATAGAAGAGAACAACAAGATTTCATTGAATAAACAAAATGAACTCCATTCTGCTTTGTCAATCACAAAACAACTCAATACACAATAATCCAAGTTTTGCTCAACCGAGACCAAGCATTTACACACAAATTACAAAGTCCAACTCGGAATCCTAGTAATCTATAATGTAAACACAGATTGAAAGTAAATACTCCCCTTTCGGCATTTCAAACTCCGGCTCACTTCATCTTCAAGAGGGTAGAGATGTTCAGCTCCTCATTGGTGATGGGAATGAGCTTTGAATGGATGATGGGAGCATGATAGATGAATGGATGATGAAGAAGTGGTGTGAAATGGTGTTAGTGTGTGGATAGGGGTAAATGGGGAATGGGTTTCTCTCCTCCTTTGCTCTCTCAATGCTCTCTGCCTCCTTGTTCCTCCTCCTCTTTCGAAAAATACCCTAATTCAGCATAATAAACCGTCCTGGGTCGGATCCATCAAGCCAGGTCAGGTTATTTTCCTTCTGAGGTAAGAATTCAGGTACTGCGCGATATTCGCCATGGCGAACCTCACCCGAGAGTTCTTGCATGACTACTTGAACTTTGGCCGCGGTGAATATTGAATTGAGTCGCGGCAAACTTCTCCATAACTGCTTCCCTTGCCCTTTTGTAAGGAGTTCTTTAAGTTATTCATGAAATAGCAAATATGGGCAGTATCATTTGCTCATGATGCAATTTAGGCACAATAAATCATTATTCATGGCATAGGCACCCAAAATCAAACTAATCCAAATCAATAACTCCTAATCTAAACTTAAGCACGAAAAGGTCATGTTTGGGCTAAAATTGACTCTAAGACACTGAAAATTCAAGTAGAAAACTAATACAATTAAAGCTCAATCAGCAAGCAAGAGCATTATCTTCATGCATCTATAATATTTTCCTTACCCTTGCTTGAGCTTCCACCTACATGGTTAGTTGGTGGGGAATGAGATTTGGGAATCCCAATAGCAAAACTCCATAATCAAAATATTGTGAATGTGCATACATAACATTAAACATGTGTATGATCATATAAACATGTGACACATCAAACTATACTTTATCATGCATATGGCCATAGCACAAAAGTCACATTTCATACATAAATCATGCACTTTAATCATCATAAAAGTTCATGTAACATTCACAACTCACTTTCATAAACATAAGAGGAGATTTGTAGTTTTGCTACCTTTACTTTGCTTTCCTTTACTCAAACTTCAAAGTGCTCTTGGATCACTTCCAAATATGCACTTGGAGATCTTAAAACCCTAAAAATTATAGCATAATATCCATATAAACATGCTATCATCAAGATGCAAGAAAACTTGAAAAAACGCACAAAACCCCCTTTAGGTTTTTCAAGAGTCCTACAAGTTCAAGACTTGGTTTTTATGACCATTAAGGCTTCTAAATTCCATATCTTAGATTTACCCTACACAAAACATCATTTTGAAGCCATTGGAACCATCAAGATACTCAAAAACACAGCCTTTCTATTTTTTTCTTAGCTTGGCCGAAAACAGCAAAAATGGGGAAAGAAAGAGTTTTTCAACTTTGTTCATGTAACCATGTGTTTTCTTACTTCCAAAACCCATTTTCATAACATTGATAAACTCAAATAAACCTTCCCTTATGCCAAATGAAATTTGTGCAGCACGTCCCCATAATCTTGAGCTTCCCAAAATTGTACAACAACTCAAAACAAACAAACAACTATCTTTTACTACTCAAGAAAGAACTTGCAACCTTTTACCACCTTCAAACCCTTCTCTTTTCAATTTTCAAATCTTGAAATTCTATCCATCATCTTCCAAAAGAGAGTCTCATCCAAGAAAACAACTCAAGAGAAAGGTAGTAGAAGTTGCAAGACTCAAGAAAAGATGGAGTTTTGGTTGCTAGAACTCCTTACCTAGCGTTATGGAAGCTTGAATCACTCTTTTTTGGCTTGAGGATGGTGTCTTTTCTAGAGAGAGAAGAGAAAAATCTGATCAAAGAGAGAGGGAGAGAGGACGGCAATGAGGGAGAGAAAGAGAGAGCTTCCAAATTAAAATTGCCTCTTGAAAAATTGTGTGGCTAATATTAAGTCTTGGAGGCCAAGTTTGGAAATTCTTGATGGAGATTGCGCCACATGTCCTCATTGGATTGCTTGGTGAAAAGTACTTTTCAGACTTCCCTTACTGGTCTGGTTGGGCCGACTGGGCCTCTGCCCGTCCATTTACTTGATACGGTGGCACGCATTTCTGTAAAGTAACCTTTACTCAGGTAACTACCTTTTTACTTTTTCGGAGACTTTATCTCTCATGTGGCACCATTCCCTAGGCCTCCATGCCTAGGTGGCATCATGTCCTAGCCCAAAACATCTCTGGGTTTTCCTCATAACATGCCAGGATTCCTCTATAATTAAAGCTCAATCACACCGTAAAATGTGCTTCCGGCGGCCAATTTGACTGAAGGGCATGGAAAAATTCTATATTTTTTCTTGATACTTGAGCCTTTTTCCGTTCCTCAAAATTCTAAGAAAATCCTTTTTCGGGGCTTTCGGACACTGTTGATCTCCGTACTTCGAATCTGCCCGCACTGGATACTGGATAATAATTTTATTAAATATTTTAGGACCCCACTGAACTTTTCTCAGTTCGGGTCTCTGGCGTTTCAGAACTTCTACTACCTCAAATAATTAGTTCTCAGTCGTTTTTAACTCTAAAGTCCTTTAATTACAAAAATGCCATTGCCTTATCGTACTTTCCACTTATTTATGAAAATGCCACTACCTTCTTATTTCTTTCATAATTACCGAAATGACATCAATTTTTCTACTCTTTCTTAATTCCAACTTTACCCTTGGTTGACTTTTGACATTTTTGGCCAACTTTGATTTTTTGGTTAAATTTGACTTTTGGGTTGGCTTTGACTTTTTGGTCAACTTTGACTTTTTAGTCGACCTTTGACCAAATTACCAAAATGTCCTTATTATTTAATGGCATGTTATGCCATAGGTCTTTTTAATCAAAGCGACCATTTTACCCTTGCTATATATAGGCCAAACGACCATTTTACCCTTAGTGATTTTTACTTAGAATCCTTAAGACTAGGGACTTAGTCAATTATGATCTTTCTTTCCTTTAGGCATTTTTCTTATTTATGAGCCTTAGATCATTGCATAATTTACCGGTCTAGCCTTAAATTCAAGCTACAAAAATGTGGATATTACACATATCAACATCTAAGTCAATGAGGTTGAGATGTTTCAGGATCAGCACATTGCCAGAAAGTAGGGACTTGGTTACCCTTTTGCTGGTCGGTCCGCTAGTTTTGAATTGGATATTCAAGTTAAATAAACAATTAATGCATTATTCAATTAAATTCATTTATTTTATTTGATTATTAATAATTAAATATTTTATTCAATTAATGCATGAATTCAATGTTCAAATCCAACAGGGCGGGGGTGACGAAGAAACTCACACTAAAGGATGTACACCAACTCCCTAGTGGGCAGAGGGTCGTAGTACAGTGGGACAAAATCACCCAACAGCCTAGGGGGAAGGTTGGTTAGCTCTTCAACCGCTACTTGATTGAGAAGGGTGGGAACTTCTTTTAGTTCGATATCAGCGCCGAGACCTGGAAGAGGATCCAGCAAAGCCTGAAGAACGATGTCAATGAGAATGTGAAGGTACAATTAAAGTTCTATATATTTTTGTAATTATTATTTATTGTTAAAAAGTTTACTAACTTTTATTTTGAAATTTGTTGTAGGGTAAATTTGTTGTGTGAGAGGCACAAAAAAATTTCTCCATCTCAAAGATGGGAGAAGGGTGGAAGAACAGGGGAAATCGACTATACCACCAGAAGGAGGGGGACGAGATGAGGACTGCCCATGAGTTGGAGGCAAATGTCACTAACACGGTTGACATGGTGGACTAGGCTAGGTTTATCTGGTTCAAGAGGTCACCAGAGTAGATGGCCAAATCGAGGAGGGCGATTCAGGAGCTCACTAAAAATTAATTTCCAGTTTAAGTTTTATACCATTCATTTGCTCTCTACTTTTCATCCCTCCCTTTCTCCTTCCTGATTCGTTAGGACCCTTTAGGGCCTATTTTCCCAACACCCTTGGTATTAGAGCCATCTTTATCTTTCATTTATTCTCTAGATCTTCTTGATATAAGAGCAGAGAAGATCTAGAAGGTGAATGAGATGTTTATATTTAAGGGAACATAAATTTGGAATTTCCTTGGTATCAGGAAATTGCCCCAAGAAACATAAATGTGGAGAATAATTCCTTGAAGCATATTTGAGGCAAGATTGAGGTTAAAATAGCTTAAATAAGCTTAAAATGTATTTTTAGTAATCAATTAATATTTGGCTAATTATGGGATTTTGAGTCAAATATAATTATTTAAAATACTTAGAGGCCTCTAATAATTGTAGTAAAATGGGGAAGAATAGATTGAAGATTATTTGAATTTATAAAAAATGGCTTCAGGCTTAAGTTTAAAGTTATTTTCTTGTAAGAAAATGAAAAAGCATAGGAAAGCTCAGAAAAGAGAAAACTCAGGGCAATCCTGAAAAAGTATTCCTGAAAAGAGCTTGAGATAGACAAAAATTAGGAAATAACCTTTTAAATTATGAGAATTTCCTATGCTAATGGATTGGTCAACAGATAAGAGGATTCTCAAAAAGAATTCCCAAAGCATTTCACTTGGTCTCCAAGTAAAAATGAAATTAAAGAGAAGAAGAAAATAATTAATTTGAGAGGCTTAGAGTTAACCAATTTGTATTATCAGTATACCATATGAAAGATTAAAAATAGATGGTATTTATGTAGTTAAAGCTTTTGGGGGAAATCATATTATCATATATTAGTGGAATCTGAAAAGCAAAACTTATGGAGTAAGCTCCATAGGACTTGCCCTCCAAGAAAAGCAACTTGGAGAGCAAGCCAAAGCTTTCCTATAAACATAGAAGAGGAAGGCCAAAGGAGAGCATGACTAAGGGAGAAGAGGACAGAAAAGAAAAGAAGAGAGAGAGAAGGAAGGAAGGAAGAAAAAAGAAAAAGAGAAGTTAGCGAAAATCTTCTATGATCCAGCATAACGCATCATATTCCAATGAGCTGTTAAAAATTCAAGTGGAACAATCTTAAGAGCAAGAGTCAAGAGAATTATAGAAGCATTGAATGAGCTTGTGCAAGAGATTCTAACAAAACAAATGGCATTTGGATTAACAAATGAGAATGAAGGCTCCAATGATGCCACTGTTAGTGTAGGATTTGACCAAGAGGGGGTGAATTGGTCACTTTTAGAAATTAAAATGAAATCATATAAATTAAATAATGTCACTGAGAAAGGCATAGAGAAGATTGAACACGAGCGATTTATCCTTGTTCGGTCCAACTGACCAACATCCATCCTCAAAGCTCCTCTGAGATTTCCAAATCCACTAATCAACAACAATCTAGGCAAATCGGGCCTTTACAATGGAGATTCACACTCTCCCTCACAATACGTAGTAAAATAGAGTCTCACGCTTTTTGTTTTTCGCCTCAAATTCAACCCAATAGGTTCAAGGTTCCAACCTTGAATCTCCAGCAGGAATACAATAAAGATTGACATAATAAACTCTATTGTAAGAGTGGTAGTCAAATACTGAAGCTCACAAGAATTTATGAATAAAATGACAAATGCGTAAATACAGAGTACATCTACGTATTAATGAACGTTCATCTTCTCTCCTCCTTATGTCATCAAAGCTTCTATATTTATAGCCGAGACTGCATTCAATAGCCATTGCTCAGTGTTTGAATAGCTATTAGAAAGAAGCTCTTATCTGTTACTCAAAATAGCTGCATTTGTTGACTATCATAAATGATTCATTAATTGTGCTCAACTGTCACGGCAGAAGATCATAAATGCTTAGATTTTATTCCTTGGATAGCATGAGATGTTTAATGAAAGAGCTGGGAAGCATTTATTGGAGCAAGTAACATTCAAAATGTCTTAGCATGAAATAGGAAAGCTTCCATAAACGATAGGTGTAGTTGCATCAGAAGTGTCAGAAAATAGGGAACTCGAGTTCTCAACATCTTATGACTCGAGTTCTATAACATCAGGTTTGAAAGCTTAGTAGTGAAACTTCCAGTTTTCATAAACATAACTCTAGTTTTTAGAAACTTTCATTTGGGACTCGAGTTTGCAATGAGAGTTCTGAAGAACAGTTTGGAAACTTTTATTTAGAACTTGTAGTTTGGATATCAAGTTTTTAAGTTCAGTTGTAAAACTTTAAGTTATGAAAATGAAGACTCGAGTTTTAAAACGTGTGAAAAACTGTTCAGTTGAAAAGGTCCTCGAGACTTGAGTTAAGAATCTCAGGAACTCAAGTTTTGAAGAACTTCTAGTGAGAACTCAAGTTTAAACATCAAGTTTTTTAACTGATGAAATTTTGATAAGCATGGAACTCGAGCTTGGAAAATAGCAGGACTCGAGTCCTGTGAAACTTCCAGTTTTCAATTCAAGTTTTGTGAGATAGTTGTGGTACTTGAGTTCTGAAATCCTAGAACTTGAGTTTTGTGAAACTTGATTCCAAAACTTCCAGTTTTGTTTGCTAGTTCTAACAAACTGGAACTTGAGTTCTATAACATGATGGGAAAACTTCAAGTTAAAACTTCAAGTTTTGACTTCCAGTTGTATTTACACGTTATGGAACTTCAAGTTTTAAGAAATTTGGAACTCGTGTTTTTGAACTGAAAGATAAAACTTCTATTTCAAACTTGCAGTTTCAATATCTAGTTTTGAAAAATAGTTATAGAACTTGAGTTTATAAAAGCTGAGACTCGAGTTTCAAAACTCCTTTAACAGATTCAACACAGTTTCACAAACGTCATTCCAAATTTCAAATCTTGCCACATTTTAGGTTTTTGTTATCATCAAAACAAGGTATCAACAGTCACTATTTGATTTAGGCTGAAAATGGACTTGCAAATCATATTTTGGGCCTGGAGGGTTCAAATTAGGGCTTGGACTATGGGCTATACATAGGAAGATTCATTTGAGTTTAAATAATCACATTTTGAGCCTAAAATGTTGATGATCTTTAATTTATTTATTTATTTATGTGAAAATTTGTATTTTGAATTAGATAGGATTAGTTACAAACTATTCTTTTAAATATAATATCCTATATTTTAGGATAGATATCCTTTTTAAATTTGAATTTTATCTTTTTAGATTTTCAATTGAATTTCATATTTTTAATATAGAATTTCAGAATGTAATATTTATAAATACATTGTACTCTTCAGTCTAAATTGGACATTATCATATTTGAGTTTTGAGATTTATTTTTTGCAAGTTCTTGCTTGAGAGATCATTTTCTCTAGGGTTCTTTATTGAACTAATGACTTATTAAGGCTTGATCAACCTTGTGGTGTCTTACAACACTTAAGGCTTTTAATCTTCAATGTTCAAGGGTTCAAGTAGATCATTAACCTTTGTTTAACTTTTTTAGAGTGCGTATATTTTAGATTTGCTGTGGGTTCTTAAGATTTTCTCCTTTGGATTCACACCATCTTAGTATCAAAGCTTCATTTCTAAACTCAGGTTTTATCGTTTTATTCATTCAATTTTATTTTCATTCATTTTTTTCTTTTCTTGTGTCTGGTTGTTTCTGTTCATCTTCTAATTCTATCCATATGTTCCTCCACTTTTCTTTCCTATCTTTCAACACTTAATATGAGTTTTTTTTTGTAATTTAGAGTCTCACTTTTTGTTCATTTTGGAATTGTCCCAATCCAAGATTTCTAGGTCTAGTTTTACTCATTTCAAATTAAGTGCATTTTTCTGGAATTTCTAGATTCAATTTGCGTATTCCTAATCTTTTTGTCATTCTTGAATTTCTTGAATAATCTTTTGTAATTTTTGAACAATCTTTGTGTCATTATTGATTCTCTTAAACAATATTTGAGTTATTCTTAATTTTCAAAATTCTTAGTTTTTTAATGATCCTCCAAAGGAATTTAAAGATTGAAAAGTACAATATGTGTGGCGAAAAAGAACTTTTGAAGGATCTCCAAGTATCACTAAAAGGACTCCAAAGGATACCATTAACGCAAATCAATAGATGTCTAGTCATAACTCCAAGTCAAAAAGAGACTTTTATAGAAAGTTGAAAGAATTGAAATAAGGCTCCTGATAAATCCATATTTTGTATAAAGAAATTTCACTTAATATTGACCTCTTGGTATGTTATTTGAGCTAAAATTGGTCAATTAGAGGATATTTGTGTTAATAAGAGATTAAAGGAATTAATGTTAAGTTTGAGATATTTTATCATTTCTTGAATCACTCCTTGAATTTTCTAAAATGCCTATTATTCCAAATGCACACGATTATATCATGTTTATGTTAATATGTAGGACATTGGGGAGTTAATGTTGAGGGATCAAATGCTCTCTGTGTTACATGCTTCAGTCAAACGATTATATCATGTTTATGTTAATATGTAGGACATTGGCAAGTTAATGTTGAGGGATCAAATGCTCTCTGTGCTACATGCTTCAGCTAACAATGACCAAATGCTCTTTGTTCCACATACTTCAGCCAATAGACATTTTCGTTGAGGCCAACAAAGATCAAATGCTCTCTGTGCCACATGCTTCAGCCAACATGTTTCTTAGCTGAAGCCAACGTCCGTACAGCTACAGTAAATCCCACGTGTGTAACTAACTGAGTAGTTAAAAACCCAATGTATGGAATCATTTAGGAGTGAACTGAAAAGGAACAGTTGAAATTAGTTGGAAGCCAATGAAGTATCATTTTATCCAAGGCAGAAGAGTCATCCTTTTATCCAGGGAGCTACATCCTTTTAGCCGGTGTTTGTTCATCTGCTGGACACATTAGAGAGCTGCAGAGATTTTTGCAAGCTCCCATCACTTTACTCATCTTTCTAGATCACCATTGTACGCTTAGAGAAGTTCACGGATTGATCTTGGATTTCTCCTGAACATTATAGCTTCACAAGGGAGAATAGTTATCAATTTTGCTGAGTGTAGTCGGCAACACGGCTGTAGCTACATCCTTGCTCAAGATCCAATGTTCTCTTGTGTTAAAATATCTCTCCATCTCATCTTGCTATTTGATCCAGCATGACTTTGATGATACAAATACATATTTGCATGATTCCAGCTCGTCACTTCTGTCTAGTGCAGCTTTTCACTTGACTTGATCTCCAAATCTCATTCACTCTACCATTTTGATCAGTATAGCATCATTACTACTCATCACCACTCCAGCTCTCTCCATTCATAGCTCCTTTGCTTGACGAGACCATTCCATCAGCTCCTACGTTTAACTTTCTTCACTGGCGAGTGCGGCTTAGGCGTTTGGAGTAAGCCTCGAGTTTGTCAGTCTTTTTCACGATTCAGTGCTCCACTTTCCAGATGTTGATTCCAGCCATAGCAATACTTGAATATCTACTTGCTGCAAGTATTAGTAGCCTCCTGATATCCGGCTGAATGTCCATCTTCCCGGGAGCTATGGCCGAGCCTGAGCTTCATGTATACAAGGATGTTCTTAGTTTCTTATTTTACTCTTCAAATCTGTTTGTTAACCTGTGATAACATTTCAAAATACTTAATACTGTAGAGTTTATTCCATTTCTCTTTATCAGTGGTTAGTACATTGAGATTGTGTTCACTTATATTAGTTTCAGAGAGTCACTTCTTGAATAAAACTAGCATCAATCAATATTTGTAATTGATTAATTACTTTACTTGATTGTTGTGAATAATATTTGAGCGGTATTGATTAATATTGCTTTTGGAAGCAGCTGATTCTTATTTTTGTGAATTCCCTCGTAATCGAGTT
>JANTPZ010150603.1:0-11767 GCA_025593235.1 Vachellia pachyceras | reverse complement strand
ACCCTAAACCCTTAACCCTAAACCCTAAACCCTATACCCTATACCCTAAACCCTATACCCTACTCCCAAATTAGTGCCCTTACTGCCCTTAGTACTAATATCTTGTCATCTTTAGAAATACTACTAAGGGCACATGTAAGAGCAGTACCTGATTTTGCCAAGGTAACCGAGGGAGTAAGGGCACTAATTTGGGATAGTGACTGGCCATGGAGAGCATCCTTATAGGACATAACGCCAATGAAGGCAACACTCTGATACCATAAAATAATATGATGCAATTCTCGATCTGCTTTGTTGATTGAAGGAGTTGTACATTTATAGAAGGGAGAAACCCTAACTGAATACTGGAATTCCTATATCCTATGTAACAATAATTGTTATATCCTAGGTAATAATAATTCCTATATACTAGGTAACAATAATTCCTATATCCTAGGTAACAATAATTCATATATCCTAAGTAACAATAATTTAAATTTTGAATTAAATAACTGAATACATAATTAATAAATACTGAATTATATATTATGGTAGAAAGCCCAATAAAGTAGGCATTTTCCAACACTAATGCTAATTTTTTTAAAAAAAAAATTTTGCATGTTACACCAAGCCCCAAGCCATAAACCCCAAACCCGAAACCAAAACACTAAACCCCAAACCCTCACCCCTCAACCCAAACCCCTACACCCTAGACCTTGCACCCTAGACCTTACACCCTATACCCTCAACCCTAAAACCCTAAACCTTAGCATCTATGATCTTGAAGAGTTCTTACATCTCTCTAGTATGTTGTTCCATCATTCGCATGTGGGAAGACATAGTTGTGCCTAGTGCTTCGAGGACAACATTTTTAACAATTTGCTCAAGTGTAGCTGAAGGTGGTTTAAGAGTGGCACCTCTGGTTGATTAGACTTTATCCATTACCTCTATCTTCTTCCTTTTCCCTTTAATCTTCATTTCTCCTTCTATATCTGTTGTAAGCATTGCGAGATTAAACGCATGTCATGGGTAACAGAAGATTGAATAACTCTCACGCATACCTCCTCAAAGCTATACTGTCATTCACAAACACAAAAAGTTGCAGCAAAAGAAGGAGTACACGAGTTAACAGAGAAAGATGGATAATGATAAGGAGAAGAAAGCTATTATCCACAGACACAAAAAGTTGGTGCAAGAGAATGAGCTCACGACTTAACAGAAAGATGGACATAAGGATGGAGAAGAGAAGAAGAAGGCCAGTGATAAAGTTCACTACTTGCAAAATCACATTGATTTCCTTTGTTCGTCTTTTATCTCCGGTAGTGCAACGATCTGCTTCCTTCCTATGATGTTTTTTGCAGATGTTTCAACACACATGATCAATGAATGATTTAATTGCAATGGCATGTCAGGGTAACTCCGTCTTTTAGGCTCTTCCATCGGGGCTTAAATTTAGCTTCCCACCATTTTTGTGGGAATAGAGGTTCTCAAATACGAATGAAAATGACTTCCTGCGGAAAACTACTTTCCATTTCAAATGTCCTGCCAAACAGCCGTCGCTAATGGAAAATCTTAATTTTTCTTTTCTATCAGCTCATTTTCAACTAACCAAACGGACCCCAAGTCATGGGGGTAATCTCCCGCGATATCAAACTTTACATAAGAATTGAGATGGTCTTCAGGTTCAGAACTCACGCAAAAAGAAACAAGGGAGCGCAAGGTTCGCAACAAAATAAGCAGGAGAAAGCCGTGGAGACAAGGAACACCCATTTTCTTCTCGAAATCTCTAGTGTATGGAGAGAAATTAAGGTGGTCCCACACCTATTTTCTCTCTCACTTTTCCAGGGAAGCAGTTTCAGTGCATGGCGGGGCGCCATGCGTCCCGTCCCCATCCCCTTTTTTATTAATATTATATATTTTAATATATTATTAATAATTAATATAATTATAATAATTAATATATTTAAAATATATTTATATAATATATTTAAAATTTTAAATTTATTCTATTTTATTTATTTTTTATGGATATGGACATTAGAATTTGATGCTGGGTTTAGATCTTTTGGATCAGCAAGGCAAGCAGAATCATCTTTTATCTTCTGCTTTTAGACAGAAGGGTAACATTCCATAAAAAAATGTTTGTTGATGTGCCTGCTGACTCTTATACTGGAGCTTACCCTGCTATACAAATTTGCAGCATGTTAATTCCATTTGACCATATGGTTACCCATGGGAGCAAATTTCACAGTTTCACAGGAAATTGAAGGTATTTGAAGATGCTATTGCTATATGATTAATCACTGTAGGATTATATCTCAAGTATTTTTTTAATATCTGCTTGCAGAATGGAGAGGATATACTTTTTTAATCATTATAAAAATATTTAAAAATTCAATAATTCATAAATAAAAAACAAAAAATAAAATAAATTTAAAATATTAAATATATTATATAAATATATTAATTATTATAATTATATTAATTATTAATAATATATTAAAATATATAATAAAAATAAAAAAAGGATGGGGACGGGACGCATGGCGCCCCGCCATGCACTGAAACCAGTTCCCTTTTCCAGTTTTCCTTCGTCGCATTTTTCCTCCCTCCTCCAAACAGCTGATCTCCCCCTATTTTTTTCAACAAGCCTCTCACCAGACACTATCCGACTATCGTGAGTATCGTCAATTGAAGCAAAACCCAAAGAAGCGGCTTGGGCACAACGGACAAGCCTGGTCTACAATTATTGTCTGAACGGAGCAAAATCCAACGTTTGTGGCCAGTATAAAATTCAATAAGTTAGACGGACTGAATAGGCAAGGGAGTTAGGGGCATGGTTTCGCTTCGTTCCCCAGTTTCTCCTCCGCCACCTATTTCCTCTTCTTCTTCTTGTTTCCATGGCAGCAGCCTGTCTTTCTGTTGTGCTCCTAAACCCAGAAACAACTTTATAATCGAGCAGAAACGCCCTTCTGTCTTCAAAGCCTCGTGGCAAGAGGTTCCTTCTCTTCCTTATCTTGCTCCCGACACTTGTACTCTCCGTTCATTTGACATTTTTTTCTTCATTTGATACATTACTCTTGAAGCTCGCCGGAGTGTTACTGTTCTCGGCGATTCCTTTCAGTGCTGTAAAAGTTTTAGCGAATAGTCCCTTAGGGCGCTCGCTTCAGAGGAGGATGCAGGAGAGAAAGAAAATTGCTCTGGATAACTTGTCCATATACAAGACTTTAGCCCAGAAGGCCAGAAGAGAGAGGTAATTCCATGTGATCCAATTATTACTTAAACTATTCCGGGGAGCCACCTGAAGTGTTTACTTTTGCAATTGTAGTTGCCCATAACACGTTTTGATGCTAACAAGGCCATTTTCTGACAAAAAAATTCAGTGAATTGGGGTGGGGGGAGGAAATTACATTATCTTATTTGCCCTTTTCATCACTGTTAAACCAGACTGGAACCGTTAAAGCTGTTCATTTTGCTCTTTCACAAATATGTCTAAATCCTTAACTCTAAGAAACTAATCTTGAGTTGTACCTTTCTCTGCCTTTTGGCTAAGTTGGTGTAACATAAAAATCGTATCATGCAAATTTTTTTTGTTTTATAGTTATCATCATCAAAACTCATTGCATAGTCCCTAAATCTAACGCTAATCTGTATTTATATTAAATAGATACAAACTGAGATATCTTGTCATTTCAAGGAACACAATTTTCACTGTTTCTTTTGTGTAAAATTTTTGCTTATCACACAGCCTTTGGTATGGAGAAGATCGGCCCCATTGGCTTGGCCCCATCCCATATGATTACCCGGAATATCTCACTGGAGAACTTCCTGGGGATTACGGGTTCGACATTGCAGGGCTTGGCAAGGATCCTATAGATTTGCAGAAATACTTCAAGTACGCCATATTATGAATTCTGTCCGTTTATGCCGTTCTTTCTGTGTTAGTGCTGTTCCTTGTCAAGTATTTTCTTTTACAACGAGATGGTGGGCTTTTACATCACAGTTATCCTTGTGTTCATTATTTAGCTTTGACACATAATAAATTGTTTTAGATGTAAAATATACCATAGGCAATAAGTGCTGTAGAGACATTCACCAGCTTTATAATGCAAAAAATATTGTTAATAAATGATCTATCATACTCTAAAGTTGGAGATGAGGTTGATGTTTTTACGGTGTCTATTTTTAAAAATAAAAAATTGAAAACTGAACCTTTTTTTACCTGTAAAATATTAAAATGTTACTTATTTTATGTAGAATCTAATGGTTCAAAGAAAGACGAAAAAAACATTTGAATATGGCCCCAAAATTGGGGTGCAGCTAACAGCCCCAGCTCGTTCCATTGTGCTAGAAGGCTTTTATTTTTATGTTTATCTTACTTTTCATTAAGCAGAGGATGTAAATCACTAAAGGCTGTGATCGAAATTATAATCTACATCTGATCTATCAAAAGTTGGTAGACTGAACCAATGACAAGCAGCCATATTACTATTCTTCATTGTATTAGTCCACCAAAAATAGGTAAATAAAAAATAAAAGAAATTATGTACGAAGCCTTTGTCAATGTAAATAGCCCATGATCTGTTTAATCTCTTTTATCATGGAGCTTCGAGATATTGCATGCTCGTTGGGCTATGCTTGCATCTGTTGGTGCCCTGGTTCCTGAAATACTAGACCTATTTGGGGCCTTTCACTTTGTTGAACCCATCTGGTGGCGTGTTGGGTATTCAAAGCTCAAGGTGAGTATCTCTAATCTCTGACCACTCTGCATGATTGCGTAGTCTTGCATAAGTTCGTAGAATTGAATCTGTAGTTACTCTCAACTACTTAGTCATTTCTATTTCTTAAGATCAACCCAAGTGCTAATTATGTCACTATGATAATGTGTGAATTTGTTGAATTGAACCCATGTGGTGGCATGTTCACTTTTCACAGTTCATGATCAGTATGTCCTATCTTTGTACTCATAATTGGCAAGCTTCAAATCATCAAAAAAAAAAAATTGCGTCACATATTTTTTTAAGTTTTCCTCATTATGCTTGGTTTTGGTGATTCAGATTGGTTGATTTATTTTCGATCAGTGCATGAGAATAAATTGCATCACATATTTCATCCCCTCTCTTGTTCATTCATACATCCATTGATCGCATACTTTGTGCAGTTTATGTTAAGTATATTAGTTTAAGATATCTGGAATGATGTAGTTGTCTTTGTTTATACAATATTTTTTTCACTAGGGAGATACTCTTGACTACCTTGGAATTCCGGGACTTCACTTAGCTGGAAGCCAAGGAGTGGTCGTAATTGCCATTTGCCAGGCACTCCTCATGGTTATTCGTTTATACCCTATTCAATTTTTCTGTTTTCTGTGCTCTGCTAACATCACTTGCATCTTGTCTTCTATATTTGGAGATTTGAGTCTATGTGAATTGAGTGAACCCATATTCGATGGAAACTTCTCAAAAGAATTTCTGGTCTGTCCTCTATAGAAGTGCATTTTTAACCATGTTTTGATCACTTTAATGTTTAATTCCACCTCTACCTAGAATAAAAAAATCTAGACTGAAGTCATTACCATTTACCATATCGGTGGGGGCATAAGCAAAAAGTTGATGGTTAAAGATAGTTAAGCTGCTAGACTTGCTTCTGGACAGCATTTGCATTAACCTTCTATCGACAACATGGATGTGCCAGGTAAACTAATGACATATAATTAAGCAGGTTGGACCAGAATATGCTAGATATTGTGGGATTGAAGCATTGGAACCTCTAGGAATATATCTTCCTGGCGACATAAATTATCCTGGAGGCGGATTGTTTGATCCCTTGAAACTTTCCAAAGATCCTGAAGCTTTCGAGGAGCTGAAGGTTAAAGAAATAAAGAATGGACGGTTAGCAATGATTGCGTGGTTAGGATTTTACGCTCAAGCAGCTCTGACTGGTAAAGGTCCTGTGCAGAACCTTCTTGATCACATCTCTGATCCTTTCCACAACAATCTTCTGTCCGCGCTCAACTTGGTGAATGTAGTTACGTAATAATAAGAGTTTTGCTACAGCTACGACGAGAGCAAAGTCAGGTCTGGATACTACAATATAGATCGGCCAAAATTTTGTCTTTAATTCGAAAGAAATTATTTGTTGGAAACATTATGTAATATTCCAAACATAAAACCATTTTAAATTTCAAATAAATTGAGTTCCTACAACCTTGGTTAGATTCAATGAAAGACCAATATTACAAACACAAATTAAAGAGTGTCTATCTTAAAATACCAAGTTAAACTCGCCTGTTGGCTGACGCATTGCCATGTTTTTTTTTTCCGGTCAAGACATTACTATCAAAACGAATTGCAACACGCCCTTTTTTTTTACCAAAAGGTGAGCACAAAGGCTCAAAAGTGAAAAATACAAAATACACTAAGGGGAATTTTTTTTTGGTTACAGAGGAAGGGTAAGCCCTAGAACATCAAGAAAATATTAAAACAAATGGGATTGAGATCCTAAGTACTCCCTCTGAACAAGATCCCTTAAGAAGGTGGGAACCATACTAAAAAGAGAAGAGTTGTTGATACCTTCTTTAGCTAAGGTGTCAGCAACTTAATTAAGATCTCTAGGAACATATTGGATGTTAATGTTCCATTTCCTTTGCAACATATCCAGGATTCTCGAGAGCATGAGGCTATCATTATCCTTCTTCCTGGCACCATCTAATAATAAATTAACTAGATCTTTTGCATCAGACTCTAGGATAATATTTTTGAAACCCAAGTCCCAAGCAAAAGCAAGCCCTCTATAAATTGCACATTCTTCAGCTTCTTGAGGAGAGCAACATCCTATCATATAAGAGAACCCAAAAATCCAATTGCCATTATGATCCCTAATAGCACCTCCACAATTTTGAGATGAGAGGGAGACAGCACCATCTACATTTAACTTAACCCAACCAAAAGGTGGTTTGGTCCATAGCTTAGGTGACTGAGCAATACTTTCCTCATTCACATTAGGACTATGAATGAAAAGCTTACAAGAATTAATAATATTCTTCCAAGGATCAGCAGGTTTTTGAAAGTTTGGTTGAAAGATGAATTTATTTCTCCAATTCCACAACTTCCATATAGTAACCCCCATAGCAAATTCCAACTCACATGAGCATTATCATTGAAATTTAGCTTTAAATTCATATGAATCCAATCAGCAAGAAAAGAAGAAAAGAAAAGAGAATAATACCTTCTCTGTATGAGGCCCTTCCAAACATCTTTAGCATATGCACAATCACGAAGAATGTGTATAGAATCTTCAATATGGGATTGACAATAATTGCAAAGAGGAGAGCATGAAGACCAGTTGTTCCTCCACTTATTAGTAGGTAACTTATCATGAAAAGTCAACCAAATGAAGAACCGAATTCTCTCAGCTCCACCCCATTTCTAGATTAACTTATAGATAGGGTTGTATAAGGAAGAAGGACATTTTTCCACAAGATAATAAGCACTCTTAATAGAGAATATGTCATTCTTAGTCTCACCCCACATCATAACATCATTACCAGAAGAGGTCATTGGAGGCAAAACTGATATCAATCTTTAGATCATATCCTGAGGGATCAAACCATTTAACCTTGTGAAATCCCAATTCCCAAAAGCAGCCCAGTCAGCAACTTTGCTTTGAGATTCTTCCAAGGACAAGGACCTTAAGGAGACATCCATAAGTTTTAGACCTGGTGCTAGCCAACAATCTTCAAAGAAACGAACATATTGTCCATTTCTAATTTGCCATCGAGTTCCACTAGTAATAATTCCCTTTTGCTGGAAAATAAAGCTCCAAAGTCTCAACTTCATTACAGATGCTAAGAGGAATTTGGGACACTTGCATCGGATAGAGAGGAATAGAACTCAACACAGATTTAGCCAAAGTCACCATGCCTGCTAAAGATAAGCAATTAGTCTTCCAATTAGCCAGCTTGCTTCTAACTCGATCAACTATATACTGAAATTTTTCAGTTTTCCTTCTTTTCTCAGAAAGTGGAAAGCCCAGATATCTACCAATTTCACAAGAGATACTCATTCCTATGAGACGTTTAATGTTTCCCCTTAAATTGGCATCAACATTCTTAGAGAAAAATAGAGAAGACTTGAGTAATTAACCTTCTCTCCAAAAACTTTACAAAACAAGATAAGACAATCAAGCATAACTTCAGCTTGCTCTTCAGAAGCCTCACAAAAAAGCAACAAATCATCAGCAAACATTAGGTGAGAAATATAAGGCCCAGATTTAGTTACTTTTATAGGTTTCCAGTGACCAGAATCAACAGCATCTACAATAAGATGGGAGAGTTTATCCATGCAAAGAACAAATAAGAAGGGTGAAATTGGATCCCCCTGACGTAAACCCCTTTTAGGAGGAAAATATTTATCTTGTTTGCCATTCTACAACACATTGTAGGATGCCATGGTTACACAGTTCATAATCAAGGAGATAAATTATGATCTAAGCCAACATCCTTAAGAACTTGACTAAGGAAATCCCTTCGAATACGATCATATGCTTTCTCTAGATCAATCTTCATTGCCATAAATCCTCTTCTTCCTTTAGCTTTATTCATGATGTGTAGAACTTCCTGCCCAACAATAATGTTATCATGAATTTGTCTCCATGGTATAAAACCAGATTGGAAAGGAGAGATCATATCACCCATGATGTTCTTCAATCTCTTAGTAAGGATCTTTGTCACACATTTATAATGAACAGAACATAAAAAAAATGGGTCTAAGGTGGCCAACTACCTCTGGATTCTCTCTTTTCGGAATGAGAGAGATAAGAGTCTTATTAGATTCTGACAAATCTTTAGTACCCACAAAAACATCCTTGACAATTTGGCAAAGAACATTTTAAACTTCCCCTAATTCGATTGAAAGAATATAGGAGAAAATCCATCAAAACCTGGAGCTTTATAAGGTCCCATAGAAAAAATAGATTGTCTAATTTCCTCCTTAGAAGGAATCATAGCCAAAGAATGCAAAGTAGATTGATCTATGCATGGAAAACAAGAATTAGTAGTGAGCTTGCCCTGTTCAGGGTCTTCAAGATCAAAAAGATTCTTGAAATAATTAACAAGAGAATGCAAATCCTCTTCTTTCTCAATCCACTGACTAGAATCATTTTTAAGAGCAATGACCCTATTTCTTCTTCTTCTCATAGAAGTTTTAAGATGATAGTATCGTGTATTACGATCGCCTTTAGTAATCCACTCAGCACGAGATTTTTTAAACCATTTCATTTCTTCAAGTTTTAGTGTATGATCTAACTCCTGTTGAAGCTCAATCTCAAGATTCTGTAAGAATTTGGAGAAGGGATAAGCCTGAGACTTTTGAATACCATTCAATCTAGCAAGCAACCTCTTTTTTTTTCTGTTCCACATACCTAAAAACTTCTTTATTCCAGCTCAAAATAGCAGATTTGAAAGTGTTCACATTAACATGAAGATCACCTCCTTTATCCCAACAATTCTTTAAAAAGTCATTAAAATTTTCATGAGTCAACCACATAGCTTCAAAACGAAAAGGCCTATTTCCTGTTCTGTTTAAACCCCTCTTATTTAAACAAATCACAAGAGGGTTATGGTCAAAGAAAGCAGTGCGAGCCAACACTTTAACAATACAATCAGGGAAAAACTGAGAAAGGAATTATTCACCAGGGCACGATCTAACCTTTCAAAATCAGCATCATTAATTATTCGATTTAAGAAAAGTCGAGAACAATCATGTAATCGAGGCCCTTTCCAAGTGAATTTAGGACCCACATAGCCTATATCAGTCAGCCCACACTCATAAATTCTATCTTGAAACCACATCATTCGCCGAGAAGCTTGAGCAGAAATTGATCCACCAATCCTCTCAGAAATATTAGATATGTCATTAAAATCACCAAAAATGATCCACGGATCAGTATTAGCCAAAGAGACTGCTTTCAATTTCTGCCAAAGAAGAGCACGGAAATTAGAGTGGGGTAACGCATAAAGAGCAGTTGCATGAAAGGAAGGAAATCCCTGTAGAGTACATCTTAGATGGAAAAACTGGCGGCCTTCAAGAATAATATTCACTTGAATTTCAGAACAATTCCAAGCTAAGAGGAGACCCCCCAAACGGCCACTACTGGGAATAATCTTAAGAGAGTCAAAGCCGAGAGAGTAAAGACGCCGAAATCAATTTTCATCATCACTTCTTGTATCAGTTATCACTAATAACATGGGCTTAAACCCATTCAAAACACTCTTTAGATTTCGGAATAGACCAGGGCCGCATGCTCCCCTGGCATTCCAATAGAATATATAGTTTAGATAGTCCATAAAGAAACATGGGTGCTGAGGGAAGACCATCACGAAGCCCAATCAAACTTGGGTCTCAGAGACAAATGTCTCCATTGAGTCACTAATTTCTCCAATATGGGCCTGGTTTTTTAAATGTGAACCCAAGTCAATATCCCCAGGATCCACTTCCTCAATCCGAATTGCTTCAAAATCAGGGGGCGTTGTATTAAGCATCATAACATCTTCACTATCAACGATTCCTATATCTTTATTCTTCGAATTATCTTCATCGCCCATTGTAGCTGTTAGAGTCTCAGTCCGCCGCGTGTCTTTCCTCACCATATCCCTCGTTCTTTTCTCTGATTTTCGCTACACATCACTCCCTTTCTGTTGCACGTACAGTTCACTGTGCAAAACGTCCACTCTCGTAGGAACCTGTTGTACGTTGCCGTTATGCTTGTAGGGGACCATCTAGCTAGTGCCTTCATCTGCCTCATTTCTCTCATTATCCATTGGTTTAGGCTTGCTTTTCTTTTGTCTTGCAGTAGCAGCCCGCTGATGATAACCATCAGCTTGAAATACATAAGTCTCATGCTCCTTAATTGTCTCATTATTCTCAGCCTTATCCATATTAGCCAAAACATCAAATCTTGATCCCATTAATCCTTGCTTAACATATTCTCCTTGTTTCTCCTTTACTCGGCGTTGTTGTCGAGGTTTGCTGGCCACCTTCCACGTCTCAGTCATTGCTGGCACTGTTTCTTCCTTATGGTATCCTTGTTCTTCTATATTCATAGAACTATGATCCTGATCAGTGTTGGTATAAGCTCTGTCAACAGCCTTTGAGGGACAATTCTCTGGTCTGTGATCATAAACACCACAATCAGTGCAGAGGAGGTGTAAGCCTTCATATTCCAAACAATAATCTTCACCATCAATAGAAAAACCAGACATAAGTTGTTTTCTTAGGTCAATTAGGACACAAATACGAGCATAATGTCCTCTAAGCTGGCAGGAAGTATTCCAATCCACTTTGATAGTCTTCCCAATTCTATTCCCAATGAACGTAAGAGCTTCATCATCGTAATACTCTAGAGAAACCTTAGGAAGCCTAACCCAAACTGCCACTTTATCTATAATAGCTTGTTCAGGCTTAAATTGTGGCTCCCAAGGTCTTTCAGTCAAATAATGATCATATATCATCCAAGGGCCATTTGTCAAAGCATTGAAATAATCATCCTTATTGGACATCTTCACTACAAAATACCCATGGCCAATATTGATGAGTTTGAGTATCCATTTCTTTGCCCAGAGAGATTGCAACCTTGTTTCCAAAGCTTTGAACCCTATGCTTCTGCCCAAAAGCTTCACAATCACCGCCTTCTTCCAAGCCCGATATAGTCTTTTTTTAACTTTGTTGGAGAAAATAAAGTTAGGGAAATTCCTTTTAGGATCTTCAATAGTTTTAAAATCAAGCATAGC
>JANTPZ010150599.1:0-17897 GCA_025593235.1 Vachellia pachyceras | reverse complement strand
TTGGCATCCCAAAGAAATTTATCAGAAATTGATACCCCTGAAATAGACCTTGCAAGAAAGTGTGAGCTCCAACAAAAGGCTACTTTTGACTTTATGAGTGCACTAAGGTATGGACAATTACTGCAAGAAATGGTGAGATTGGCAGCAAAGGCTGCTAAGACTGCTGAAGGATTTGAGCGTGTTCAGAGATGCATCATTGAATTAGAAAATGGTATTCCTGATGGTAATGAAGATGAATTTGCTGAGCCAAGTGTAGCACCAATAGTAGGATCACAAAATATGCCCAAGTGTTTTAAAAAGAGAGAAGGAAGAGTTGATGAGTTGCGCCAGGAGAAGAGTAGACAAGTTGATCCAGAAGAAGAGGTATTAGTTTAATTTAATTATATTTATAAGAAAAAAGGTTTTATTGATCTCGTATTTGTGTTATGTAGGATGTTCAAGAGGCTTTACCATCTGAGAAAAGAAGAAAAGATTTAAAAAAAGATGTGCAGGCACGAGACTTTGCCATCTAAGAAGAGAACCTGCACAAATACAACCTACTCATCCAATAGAACCTGCACAAATTCAATATGCTTTCCCACTATCTGCATCTCTGTCATTGCCCTTTACAAGTGGGTTTGTTAGTAGTATGAATCGATAAATCTGTCACTATTAATTATTACATATAGCTATGATATCCTGAAGTCGTAACCATTGATATTTGCAAATGTAGGCACGTGAAGGTGGTGATTTCCCTTCCTTTGAAGCAATATATCGTAATGCAAACAATTCTCAAGGTACTGAAAAATGAAGATAGGAAGAGACATGGTGGAATTATAACCTTTTATTCTTTTTAATATTGTCATTTACAAATACTGCATTACATATACACGATACATCTCTCACATATTAAATGATACAATTATCACAAGTTACATATCTTTTGATTTATATAGGATACTAAAATAGACATTGGCCATTTTTTGTGGCTTTTTTTTGTATGCACCAACACTGAACATCTTGTCACAAACTTCTAGAGCTTGGTTATTCTGATTTGGGATGTCCAAAAGCCGTTGTAAATCCAGAAGGATCAAGTTATAATAGCGTGCATTATTGTCATTATTAACAGAATATCTGGACTGTAATTGAACAGTTTTGAAAATAAATGTGCATTTTTTAAAAGAAAAAATTGCTTTTGCCCCTGCAGTAATCTAGGTGGAATTAAATCTGGTTCAGCTAAGAATTTATTAACCATATGCAAGTTAGATCGCTTATTGTACAAAGAAAAAAGGGCACAAGCACCGGTGTTTATTCAGCATTAATCATATCACCTGGACCGTTGACATAGATGGGGTCCATGTCTCTGCTCTGAGGAGTCCACTCTCATCCAAGCTGCTGAGGACACAAGGGGCGAAGCTAGAGCTAAACTACGAGCTAAAAGCAGGCGTGTTCATAGTGAAAATACGATACCACCTCCCTCTTTTGGCGCACTTGTTTGATGAGCTAAGCCTAAGTGCCCCATGAGTAAAAGATAGCCTTTATTCAGCATTAGTCATTTTCTCTACCTTGTACCATTATCTTTGCATGGATTGATTAAACCATCACGCTTATATCTCCCAGTATGGTATCATCACATTGGAATACTCTTATGCAGTTATATGAACATCTGAAGAATTGAATTAGAAACTGAGTGCTTTATTTGAATGTTGAAACTGACAAAGTGCAATGCCCCTTAAACAACAATCTAACATGAATTAAATTCATATCTATTAGTGAGCACCAGGGGAAAGGAAGAATCCAAGAAGAAATGAGATTTAAATGTATAAATCTTTAATTCAGTGTGTTAGTTCTTATCTTTCAACATGGAATTGACATAGTATCTTCAGCAGCCATTGATGTAACTTGCTAGAATGGAATATAGGTTAACTATACAGACTCCAATTGCTATAATGGAAAACATTTAGTTAAAAATAAGTTGTCCTTAAAATTAAATGACAAAATTATAGGTGGCAAAATTCTATGATTAAAAAATTGCTGAGGTGGCCTCCAGATGAGCTCTCCAGTTCATCATCACCCACAAAAACGCACTCTCCCCTGTTCCCCAAGTTCGAGATTTTTTATACACAAAAGTTTAGATGGGTTTGGTACTGGTCCCCCACCAAGGTCAGGGCACTGCCCCAGGGCTCTTTGAGCAATTACAAGGGACTGACGAGATCACTTACCAAAGGAGCCCTCTCTTGATGCACATTTGACCTTCCTCCCTCTCTTGGCAACAACCTAATCCACAGCTCGCCGGTAGTTCTCTGGCATGGCCCTAAGGAAAAAATGAAGCTACTCCAGGGGATGGTCGGAAGGGAAGATATTTGCCGACAAGCCATTGTTGATGTTATGAGGCTTGACGTTGGGAAGCTTAAGGAATATGGAGGAATCTACTTCAGCAAGATTAGTGGCAGTGGAGAAGAATGAGAACGTGACTTGGGGTGAATCTGATGCAATTCTTTGGATGATGTTTAGAAGAATGCGTGTAGCTAGTTGCTAGTTGCTAGTTGCTAAGGTACCAAACTCTGTTGGAGCTTACAAGAACTCAACTTGCAAAAATGGTGCTTTGGCATGGATTCGGTCGTACTTGGGAAACATAGGAGGGAGCGTGGGTGGTTCAAGCTTCATATTGTATAAAAATCGAGATAAAATTCCCCTCACATACTTATCCTAGTTTGCATAAAATCACTCTCCCAACGTATTCGCAAATGAATTGAAGAGTTCATTTGGAGGCCAACAATTTTTAGTAGTATAATCTTACCGAGATGACCCAATGAGTTATACAAGACAAGGATTAATTTATTAAATAAAAAGGTTGAGGGACATACTGACCATAATAATTAAGGATTGCACTATAAATGAATTAATACATGAAGGATAAAAAATTAATTTTTTTCCGTCACTTTACCATTGTAGACCATAGCTGGTCGGCACTCACCACCAAGCTCTCGTCATTGTGATTCTCGACCAGTAAATAGGTGGAGGTTCTGCTCATAAATGTGAATCTCATATTGAATGGTCAAGCTTATTTTATGACCGAATGGCAAACCAACCACATTTGTTGTCCGTAGAAAAAGCTTGTTTGGATGTAAGGTTGAAAATAGCTTTTACAAATTCCGAGGTAAAACCTAAGTTTTGGAGAATAGATTTTGGAAAATAGTTTTTACAGATTTCAAGGCAAAACCTAGGTTTTGAAAAGTGATTTATGTTTGGAAAGTTATTAGTTTTTACGGATTTCGAGACAAATGAGAATTATTATGAAGTCGTAATAAATAAACCAGTTGCCAAAATCTCTGCATAACACGGGATGAGTATAGATTTGTTCATATTTCTTACAATAGAATTCATCACGCTTTTTAATTATTATTGAATTTTTAGGTAATTAAATCTTTGTGTTAGCTTTATTTTTTTACAAGACTATCTTGGTTTTAGGTCCCTGTTAATTAAGTCATATTTACAAGCAACATTCTTTCTCATAGGTTTGATCTTAATATAAACAATAATTTTCTTGGTAATAATATAAGTAATAATTTTGCTTTATCTAATAATTAAATCCATTTTTTGTTTTTACCATTAATTAATTACATGTCTTTTTCATCTTTTTCCTCCATTTATTCTCTTACTCATACTCCATCTTTGTAGGTAAATGTGTTTTAAAAAAATTATATCTCTCAAACATTTATTTTTATTAACTAATTTTTACCTTTGGTTCATTTACATGATTTACATAGTTGTTATTTATAAAAGTATGCGGTGCAAAGTATTGCTTAACCTTAACAAATCCTGTTTGTTTGTAATTCGTGAAGAGTAGAGAGAGACAAATGGACAATGTGTGAAACGAGAAAAGAACGAGAAGGAAGATATGTTTGGTAAGGGCATATCGTTCTCTCTTATTTCATCTTTTTTTAATCAATGATTACAAAATGTTAGTGTGCTTAATCAACATACTATTATCTTGCTAAAAGAAATGTACAAGACATAATTAGTGCATGTAAACATCATTCTCTTCAATTTTTAATTTTGTATTTATGTGTTTTTCTCTAACATGAAGTACTTGTGTGTTTATTTGTTATTAAATCTTGTTATTTTATTATTTTAGAATTGGTAGCCTTGTAGTTTTGTTATATTAGTATTATTCGCAAAAATAATCATTAAAAAAATTTTAATTTAGGTTAAAATGCATCAACCCTCTCTAAATTATTTTTGAAGATCTATTTAGTACCCTGAAAAACATTTAGGAACATAATTTTGCCCCCATCTAATAATAATGGAGCAACTTACATCATCGCCCCACCGTTACATCTGTTTTCTCAACCCCCCATGGTCTGTTTGGTTCAAGGGGAAAGGAGGGGAATGGGAGGTTTAATGAGACATTCCCCTTGTTTGGTTTAAATTTTTTAGAGGGGATGAGATAAAAATGACCTTCTCTCTCCCTTTCCATTCCTCTCTTTCTGTCCCCTCCAATTTGGGGGGTTTTGGAGGGAGCTGAAAGTAGTAGACTATAATACACCTATCATATTTTGATTATTCCACCCCATACCCTTTGCCCTCCCAACGTTGCTCTCCCTGGCGACAATGGCGGATGGTGTAAACCCGGCCCCCTCGAGCCTTCCCCTCATTTGGTTTACAAATTTGGAGGGAAGGAGAGTTAAAATTTACCTTCCCCTCTCCTCCGTTACCTCATTTTGGCTCCCCTCCAAATTGAGTTTTTTTAAGGGAACCAACTTTTAAGATAATTATACCCCTATACATTTTTTATTATTCCATTAATACCATTAAGGAAAAAAATTATTTTTAATTAATGAATATTGTATAATAAAATAAAAATAAATGAAAATATATTGTAATCAATTTATATTATTATAAAAGTGATTAAAAAATTATATAATTGTAATTAAAAATATATTATAAAAATTAATTAAATATTTTAAAAATATATTTCTAAAAATAAAATATTAATTAAAATCTTATTTTAAAATAAATCTTCTTAAATTAATTAGAAATAGAAATTAGATAATATATTATGTATATTAATGAAATGGTAAATTAATCATTATCTTCCCTCCCTTACTCTTTTAAACCAAACGTAAAATTCATTCCTTCCTCTCCCCTCTAATATAACCAAACAAAATAATATTAAACCCTTCTATCCCTTACCCTTCCCTCCTCCTATCCCCTCCATCAAACCAAACGTAGCCTTAGTCACTTCGTCCCGCTCTCCCTCTCTACACCAGTCTCAGCCTTGAATTGTCCTTAGTATTCCTCCGGAAGGCTGCATCAACATCACTTTGCTTCAACACCAAAGTCATCCGCGGCCGCCACACGGGCACAGCCTTCTCTGACGAGGAGCTCAGGGAAGTAAAGGTAAGTGAAGCGTCCTCATAAGATAGAAAATGGCTGTCTCATAGGCTCTGTAATAGCGACTGGTTAGAATAGGATCCGAGCCAAATGTACCTCCTCTCTCCTTCTTTCCCTATCTTCTTGATGCATACAGGCCCTTGTTCAGCTTCAATTAGAGAGAAAGGAAGTGGACGTTTAGAGAAACGGGAAAATGAATGAGTGTGAGACGGGGAAGAAGGAGGGGCATCTCTATTCTGTATCGTCTTCCTTTTCTTCAGCAGCGAAGGGGGAGAGACTGATGCTGAGGGGCGGAGAAGGACGAAGTGATTGAAGCGGAGAGAACGGACGTTAACGCTAGGGTGTAGGTTGCTCCATTTTTATTAGATTAAATACTTTTGGGTAGTGATCGCATCTCCTAAAAATAATACCCCCTTTCTACAATTAGACCAAAAAAGAAAACAGAGAATTGGCAAGCCTGCGGATCTCCCGGTCCAACCATCTGTGCTTGAGAAGCTAGACCCAACTTTCTAGAGCTTGCACTTTCTCCTTGCATATTCTTTTACTTTTCGTTGCACGCTTTTTCGTCGACTTTGCTGCAATCTATTCCCCTCACGGTCGGTTTCCCCTATACACAGCCCTAACATTTTTTTTTAATTTCGCTTTCCTTCCTAAGCAATTACGCGGGGCACCCAATGCCGCATCTTTTATCTACCTTTCTCTAATTAGGTTATCATTATTTATTTAATTTGACTGGGTATTATTTTTTTTCCTGGAAATGATTCAAATGCCACAAGGTAATAATAACTGGGGTGTAACAAGAGTTGTAATTTCATGAGTGTAATTCTGAACCGTGGATGTAACTTGTTCTTTTCTATTTTTGATTTGATTATTTTGTTTCTTTCAGGTCTGGTTAGCCATGTCTTTGAGAACTGTGACTAGAAAGTTAGGGAATAAACTCTTGCCCACGTTATCTTCCACTTCCAGCCTACATTCTCATGCCACCAGTTTTGGTTGGTGTAGATTCTCTTGCTTTTTAACTCTCTATATGGATACGCATTGCGTCTGATCCCTACTCACAATGCGCATATTGTATAATTCTCTTAATTTTGCCTTGTTATTTGTGGTTTCCATCCTGGTAGAAGAAGTATTTTAAATTCTTAACGGAATTTGATATCTATTTGCTAATTGCTAGTATCTTTCCACCTATAACGTTCTGTATTATGAAACTAGTGCCTGTAAATTATAGGATTATCGCTCAGTTTGTCATCTACATGAATGAAAATGTATTAAATAATATCAACCTGAAGTTAGTCATCTACATGAATGAAATTGCCTACATTGATTAAAATTTTACTTTGCTGAAAATGGTAATTTTTATGGAGGTAATAACTTGTTGAAATTTCAATCTGGAATTGAAACTGATAATCATGTAGTACCTCAATTTTTTAGGGAAAAAATTGGTTTTGTGATGCTATGCTGCTAGACAAAGCATCAACAAATTGACAGTACTTTTCTTCTGCATTCTCAGATTATAATATGTTGCCCCATTTGACATCTAGGATTTAAAGAAGTAAACGAGGAAGAAAAGGCCCGAATAGTTGGTAATGTCTTCACAAATGTTGCTGCTAGCTATGATGTCATGAATGATCTAATGAGTGGTGGATTACATAGATTGTGGAAGGATAGGTTAGATTATCAGCAGTTCGTGCACTTTAGAATCATTCCAATTTGAATCTTTTTTTAGCTGTTTACCTTTGCTTAAAAATGTATTTTCTGCTCAACTTCTCAGGCTAGTTTCCAAGCTAAACCCTTTTCCTGGAATGAAGCATCTTGATGTAGCTGGTGGCACTGGTGAGCTTCTTTAGTTAGGGATTGCACACTGATGTATGGGAGAAACATTATAATGCTTCTATGCCTTCGGTAAAAGACAAATTGACTTTGCTAGCTGCATGAGTTTACTGGTTTATCCGCTTTTTTTCCATAAAGCATTTCAACTTGAGCAAAATTCGTCAACTTAAGAAAACCAAATGGTGAATATCCCATGTTCTTGTTGCATATTTCTTGCTAAAAATAAGTTGTTTTCTAGGATTATATGCTGAGAACTGTTTGGCATTATGTCACTGGGTGATAACAGTCACACAGTGAAGATAATATGGAGTTTTGGACAATTCTAAAGGTAAAAAAGATTTTAAGGTCATACAATGGTCATTTAACTGATTCAGAAGCTAAGTTTACCATGATATTCTATTTTTGTGTTTGTTTAAGGAATATAATTGTATGACCCTTTTTTGAGGTAAAGCTTGCTTGTGCTTTCTCCTTAGGGATATTCTTATGAATATGGATAGATATAAATTGACTTTGGTACTTATGCTAGACTCTAATAGCTTAAGTTGCATGTAATAATGTATGTTTTTATATCGAACATATTCATTCGTGCTGGAATCCTGTGGTTTATGCCCTAGATTTTCTCTGCATCTATCGCAATCGATGTCAACATTTTATTTCCCATTTTATTTATCTGTAATGATGATTTATTCCCTGGTTTGCATTCTCTGCCTGTCTGGAGTGAGTGTCTGTGGCCAACCCTCTTTTTATATTTATAGATATATTTTCTTTCTTCAAAAGAATAAGATGAATTCGGAGAACCAATAATTCTTAAATTCTGCAATTATTGATTGTACAGGGGACGTTGCTTTTAGAATCTTGGAGACTATAAACAAAGCTAAAGTGAGAGGACTTCAACATGTGTTTGAAGATACTTTAGAGGAGGAAACTCAAATATATGTTTGTGACATTAATCCTAGTATGCTAAATGTTGGCAAACAACGGGCCTTGGATAGAGGTAACCTAGAAGGCCTTCGAATTCGGCCAATTAGTTGTAGCCTTTAATACCTGAATATGGCTAAACTTATTCCTGATTTGTTTGAACAGTGAAGTGAATATTTTCTGATGATTATAATAGGTTTTGGACAAGACTGCTCCCTAGTATGGGTGGAGGGAGATGCTGAAAACTTGAGTTTCAAAAATGATTCAATGGATGGCTACACTATTGCTTTTGGGATTAGAAATGTTACTCACATAGAGAAAGTTCTTAATGAAGCTTATAGGTAAGCTTCACTTTTAAAGATATTTATGTATGGTTGTATACCTTAGTGGCTGAAAAACAATCAATCAATAGCAATGTATGGCCAATAACCATTTTCCCCCTAAACAGGGTATTGAAACGCGGGGGGAGGTTCCTCTGCCTTGAATTGAGCCATGTTGACATTCCAATATTTAAAGAATTGTAAGTATAATTTGCCTTATTTTGCGACATCAATGCATATGGGTTAGTAAGTTTGAAAGAAAAGATTGAAATAAAATATGCATACTATTACATTTAAGAATGAAAGTACAATAAATAATAAATGTCTGATAATCCGCATATATGTTTATGGACGATGTAATTGTTTATGTTGACTTTTTCATGCTTAACTCAAACTCTAATTTGATGTTTCACTTTTTATTTCTCTCAGGTATGACATTTATTCTTTCTCGGTTATTCCTGCCATGGGAGAGTTGGTTGCTGGTGATCGAGAATCCTACCAGTACTTAGTTGAGAGTATTCGGCGTTTCCCCCCCCCCCCAGGTCTTTATTCTTCCATTTATTGGTAGCTTTCAGTGTCTTAATTTTTGCTTGAAACTAAAGAATTGGCTGCTTAAAAAATTTGTAACTCTGGCCAAAACAAAAACAGAATTTAGAGAGAAAAAATTGTTTTAAAAAGGTTAACTACTCACAGCAGAACAGGAGGATTATGGGTGGGGCTGCACATGCTAGTGGACCTGTAGGTGCTTCTCAGTGCTGCTAGTCAGGCTAGATACAACCAATTACAGACTTGAGTCTTAAGCTGCAAAGATAAGTCCTATGCCAATTAATTAATGGTAACCATTCCGAAGACTCTTTAATTGAAGCCTTGTAGCAGCAACGAGCAAGCAAATAGTTGGCTTTTCTTGTTAATGTTCCTGATTGCACAACAGCCACAAGCAACTTGACCTGTCATGGACTAAAAGAAATGAGCTGATGCTACTTTCGTTTTCGCCCTGAACTGCTGCTTGATGGGTTTGCATGAGATATTTTTGTCAGATGGACAAGAAAACTAGACTGAAATACTACCGCAGAAAGGGTTTGTTTTGTTCTCCTGTGAGAGACGTAATACTAATTTCTTGTGCATCAGATCGCATCTTTTATTTTATTTTTTTAATGCAAATCTTGTCACTGTACTTGTACAACATCTGTTAGAAATCCTTGCAGTAAAAGAGACGTGAAATCAATTGCTTGATTGTTCTGAATGCGATTGCATCTTTTGTTTCACATCCAACGGATCTTATCAATGTCATAAATGAAATTTTCTCTTCCATTATTTCAATTTTAGGAGAAAGATAGTAGCCATGGTATTATTAATCAGATAGAATTGAGCAAGGAAAATTGTGCGATGACATATTTGCTTCCTGTAGCTTTAAACTCCTTTTAAGCGGTCAATAGTAAAGGCAAGTGAAATTTTGAATATGCCTATCGCAATGCAGAAGTTTTCGAACGCAAATGTCGATGAAGGTTGCTGATGTGGCTAAGATCTTATTCTTTTTTTTAATTAGAGTGGTAGATATTAATGGTTTGAGGTTACAAGTAGAATCGAACCTGCAAGCTCCCATTTACAGGAGAGATTTCATATCACTAGGCTATAAAACCTTTGTCACTAGGATCTTATTCTCTGTTGACTTATCTGTATTGCAACTGATGTGCAGGATAAATTTGCTTCAATGATTGTTGATGCCGGGTTCCAGAAAGTCGAGTATGAGAATCTAGTTGGGGGAGTTGTTGCCATCCATTCAGGATTGAAAGTCTGAGGGTGCATGCATATTTCTAAGCTACACACACAGTTTGGGATCGAGAATATGATCTTGCTGACATTCAAGCGTTGGATTGGTTAGAATTAGTTTTGCAGTTTCTGCACTTAGTGCAACAATTGGTGTTTTCTATTGTTTCGCAGATACTCTAGTTTCCTTATACATGTATCATGAAGATTAAAATGAAATTTGATGTTGCACCAATAAATAAAATCATTTCATTTTTTTATGTAGAAGTTGGTCGCTTCCTTTTTAAATTATAGAGGTAGACACATTGTATGTGATGTTATAAATAGGATCAAACCCGTAAGTTCTCATTTACTCATGGTTTTTTATGCCATTAAGCTAGAGGTTGGTCACTCCCACTTCCATCCCATGGTATAATTGTTTCTTTCTTTCTGTTTCCCCCTTTCTGTTGCTAAAGCTGTGTGAATGGATTTTTCATCTTTCATTCCTTTTTTCCTGATAAAAAGACAATTTTTATTCATTAAATAAAAAGATACATATAAAACCTCAACAATTAACTTACCGTCGCAAGTGATTGTGAGGCCCGCATACTAAACAGGTAAAAAAAACTGATAAAACAAGCAAACAGAAAACTAGATACATAAAAGTACCAAACCCCAAAGACACTAAATTATAGAAGCCTCCAGACTCCATCTTCCAGCTTAGCGAGCAATGAAAATATATCAGAATACCCACAGCTCCAAATGATCTGACATGCCACTACGAGCAGAAGCTCGTCGGACATAAACACCCCCATCGGTGCAGATAACATATACTGCACTATACGGGAATATAACAAATGATATATCATTCTACCAGTTTTTAGATTGCCAATTCTATGGTACTAATTCTAGATGTGTGGCTTTATTTTTTATTTAAAAATTAAGTGTTTTAAATTTTGTGAATTAAATCTATTCCCTCCGAGTATAATATAAAACATCAAATAAGTTTTCAGTCTTCTTGAACCCCTGTACAAGATACAATGACGTTTATGCTTCAAACCCATAATGTTATGTCCCAAGATTAATTAGGGAAAAAATGAAAACATAATTATCATTTAACATGTATAAATAATACTCGATGTGGATCATATCCGTCATATGGAGTTTGAAAGATTGATCATATTATTCTTTAAAAAAAATAAAATATTAGTTCTTTTGGCCAAAAAAAAAAATAAAGGGCTTGACGATATTAAGCTCTGATTATCCAGACTAATATATGGTCCTTTCTTTTTGCCAAATATCTGGTACTTGATGTCCGTACATTATACAATTAATGGGTCCCTTTAGCAACGTAGTAGGAAAGTACTTATAAGTACTTTTGCACAAGCCAAGGTAAATATGTGAAGGAGATTTTCTCGTTTTACGTAAAAATAATGTTAGACGTGATTATAAATGCTTATAAACACTTTTGACAATTTGCCAAACGGTGCCAATATCTAGAACTGCATCACAAAAATTTTATGTAAAAAACGCAGTAAAGAAGTACTTTTTCGCAAATTAAGGTAAATATGTGGAAGAGATTATTTCGCTTTATGAAAAATATTGTTCAACTTGCGACTTTTGAAAACATTATTTTAAACAAATTTAAGATATCATATCATACTGGCAAGTACCTTTATGTATCTAGGGAGTATGATAGCATAGCTAACTACCTAGCTGAAATATTACATAATATAACATTGCTGGAAACTTTTGTACCTTCATTAACCCTTCTTAGATTCTCATCCGGGTTGATAGAGGAAAAGATTCAAAGTACTTGAATGAGCTTTTGGAGATAAAAATGATTTTAAAAAATAATATCTAATAAGGTAAAAAAGTAATATCTAAAAAACCATAGTTTTAGGAGTTTAAAATTATTTTGAGTAAAAACAAAGTGTTTGTGTGATTCACAATAAATCATGATTTTGAAGGTTAAAAACTATTTTAGATTTTAGTAAGGTGTTTATCTACTATATTTTTAAAATTATGGTTAAAATTTATTCTAAATTTTTATTCTCTTTTTAATTATTCATTTTCAGTGTTATTAAAAACAAAATTTATTATTATTTTTTGCCGAGAACAAAATTTAATATTGACCAGGTGGAGTCACGTGGCGGCCAGCGGGTCCCACCGCTCTCCAAACGGATAGAGTTGAGAACCCACTGTGGAAACGTGAGAGCCCACCTTTTCGTCCGCTTCACCCATTGATTCATGTTCAACCGCTCGAACCAAATCAGAGCCGTCACTCGTTGATAAACACGACAGGTGTCGACCATCCATAGGTTCGGAATATGGCTCAGTTACGTACACGTCACACTTCCCTCTCCTACCCCAACCTCGCTCTCTGTATTGTACCCCATTCTCAGTTTCTCGTTCATTTCTGTTGGCGTCACTGAACCTGAAGCAGTGAGCAAGATGATCGGGTATATCTAGTTTATTCTGATTTGTCTCCTTGAGTTTTGAGCTGTTTGTTTTAGTGGAAAACTTTCTTCCTCTCTTCCGTAACCGGGAAAATGCCGATTGCTTTGTTTTTAATATTGTTTGACCTGATAAGTTTAGCCTGTTTCCTCACTGGTCGTTTCTGAAATTTGAGTCCAGTAGTACACTATTTATATGTTTATTGGCGCCTCTTGTTATATATAATTTTATTTGCTTTCTCGTACTTTTACAGGTATCTATCTCTGAATATAATTTAGTGTTTGAAGCGAATCAATTTTTCGATGTTCTGTCTAAGGAGATGGCGTAGAGTCATTTATTTATTCATTTTGTCGTAGCTATTTATTTAACTGCAGTTTTCTGCGATATATATCTTATGGCTTTTTAGCTCATACTATTATCGCCGCCGCGGTCGCGCGTATTTGCTATTTATACTGATTAATGTAAAAGTGTTGTTAGGAGATACTTTTAAGCATTAAGTTTTATTTACGGGATCTTCTTGAAATGTATTGATTACAAATGGTGCTTAATCATGAGATGTTTGGAGACCGCAGCCAACAGAATGTTAGAATTATCCACGACACACACACTTGCTTGGGTTCACCTGACTCGCGGCTGATAAATTTACACGTTGATAATGATATCTCATGCTCTACTCGATTGCTTATTTCTCTCTTTTAATTGCGATGTTTTATACCCTTGTATCTTTTTTGGTTTTTTTTAAAAAAAATAAAAGCTAGAAATGTGCGAACGTGCATAACATAAAGATCATGAACTGCTAAAATCGAACTGATTGAGTCATTTTGGTCGTTGGCTTTAGTGATTTGAATTGGTCTGGGCAAACTAACACTTGTCTACCTGTGACTCTTAGTAATTCTGGAGAATTTTTTCAACAGAAGTCAATTTCTGAATGATCAAATCCGCTGAAAGCTTGTTTGGCTTTGCTTTTCCCTTTTATATCTGCAGGCTGAAATAGAGTGCACATATTCATATTTGGGTTATTGAATGGATTGCTGAAGTGTCTTGCTACGCATAATTCTAACCGGGTGATTATGAAATATTTCTTCAATGGGAGGAGTTTGTTCTAGGAAGCAAGAGCAAGACGTTGAAGATGGTCATCAGGAAGGACTTTCACGAAAATATTGCAAAAGTGGGAGTTTGAAATGGCTCATATCGTCATTCTCGTCTCCTATGATGAATTTCCATTTACCAAATGGAGAATGCCCATCACTGTTGGACTTGTGCATCCACAGAATAAGTCAGGTAATTCACATGCTTGCTCTCGACCTTTCACTTTTGCCATAGGTATAATTACTGCAACCTGCAATTTTTCTTCGACAGGATATTGATAGATATAGCTCGATGTCTGTACTCCCACGGGATATAAGTCAGCAAGTTTTTAATGAATTGGTGCGTCGCCATTGTCTAACTGCTGCTTCCCTTGAAGCCTTTCGAGATTGTGCTCTACAGGTAAAACCATTTCAAATTATATAGCATGTTTGTAGTCTATATAATTCTGTCAGTTCTACTCAGTTATCGTTCTTCATCTAAATTATCCATGCTCATCTTACCTTACGTTTAATAGGATTTTTTCTTGGGAGAATATGCTGGGGTGAATGATAGTTGGATGGATGTCATTTCATCACAAGGGTCGTCTCTACTTTCTGTGGATCTCTCTGGTTCAGATGTCACTGATTATGGGCTGACTTATCTTAAAAACTGCAAAAATCTCCTAGCCCTGAATCTTAATCATTGTGACCACATTTCAGACTATGGTCTTAAATACATCAGTGGTAATCCTTTCTTCTTCTGTGTTTCTTTATGTCTTTTGTAATGGTACATGGTATTCTGGATCTGTGCTGCAGTCATATATATTTGGTCCCTTGCTTACTGTCTATGGAATTTGTGTATCAAAAGAAAAGGAGAAAAAGAAAGAAAATCTGATACCATAAATGAGAAATCAGTGCTGTAAATTTTATATGTGCATTAATATGATTTTAAACTATTTGTTATCGTCCGAAAAGAATGCACCAATGCTTATATATGCATCTCACTTTTTCTTTTTGAATTTTCTTTTTCTTAGGAAAGTAATTGAAAGATAAACTACACGTTTTCCTTCTGTGGTATTGAACAATTTAAATGTAAAAGTATTAGGCAGATAATCTGCTTGAATTTTGGCGTTTCAATTTGTCCTATAGTTCCTTTTTTTGTTCTTTATCTTAATAAATAAAATATGAGGTAATTTGACTTTGAGCAGCACTCATCATTGAATAATCGAATCTATTTTTTTATTTTATCTTGAATGTGTGATTTATTACTGCACTTGAGATGATAAGTACATGCTACGCATCATTATTTATTTATTATTTTCCTGAGGCATTCTTTGGGGAACCTTTTTCTGATTTTTCATAATTTTGCTTCTTTTCATGTTATGCTGCTGATTTATTGATTATCATATAAAGGTTATTCTGGCTCAGAACTTTGTTGATGTGTTTCTTTTTCCTGTTAATTTAAGGAAAATTTAATTGAATGTCCCAGGTCTGACAAACTTAACTAGTCTGAGTTTTAGAAGAAACAATGTGATCTCTGCTCAAGGAATGAGTAGCTTTTCTGGCCTTGTTAGCTTGGTCAAGTTGGATTTGGAGAGATGTCCTGGGGTTCATGGGGGCCTTGTTCACCTCCAAGGTTGGTTATCTAATATGTTGCTGATAACTTCCTGCGGTTTTTTTGCATCTTGGAGACAGTGATGTTTGCATGTTTTTCCCTTAACATATTAGGTTCTCTAAGGGAATTGATACATGCCATGCTGTTGTAATTTTGAACTGCACTTTGTTTGATACAGTTTCTATTTGTTTCAATGTCAGACATTTGTCATTAATTTTTCATTTATTTCAGAAAAGCAAATTGTATTTGTAGTACTTTTAATCTTTGGAACAGTTCATCTTCCTATCTCTCCTATCAGTGAGCAGGTGTCGATCTAGTTATAGATATAGAGTGGGAGGTTGTTAGAAATGGAAGTTAATTAAGAATTAATAAATACTTTAGAGCAACAACAGTTGATAAACTTGAAAGAGAGTACTTGTAATTGATAAAAGAAACTTTGGCATGTTGGTCTTCGCCTTTTGATGGTAAAGTTGCATGATGTTTTCATGCTTCGCCATAGTGAGTGCATAGCTGAAAAACCTACCAATTTCAATTTAATTTAATTCATATTTCCCAGGCTTAACCAAGTTGGAATCTCTCAATTTGAAGTGGTGTAATTGCATAACAGATGTTGACATGAAGCCTCTCTCAGGTTAGTTGTATCCTGCCTCTATTTGATGACAATAGGCCAATAGCTGAAAGTTTTCAACAGTTGAAACTTGAAAAGGTGAAAACCGCATGGGTTAATTGTGTGGGTTTTATTTTGTACACTCGGCATTTTTCACTGTGTAATAGTTCTTGTTGAGATTACCTTTGTGTACTTGCAGGAGCTAAGGGTAACTTATTGGCATACTTTGCTAAATACATGAGATGTGCTATATCTGGGGATGTAGTTTTGGTGGGGATTGTCTTTTGCATACTGGTTCAAGTGGAGAAATTGTCCACCCAAATTTCAATTTCAAAATTTTTTTTAATTATCAATCATACATTTTCCTTGGTATTTTCTTTTTATTTTTGAATGAGCCAGAAGCAGGATGAATATCATGACACTTCTATCGAACAGCCAGTCTGCATTATGGAAGTTGAAATATTTTTTTTCTTTCCATCTTTGCCTTTTGCTTTCTTCAATATACATAGTAGATATAAGTTTTGAAACCTAAAACTGTCCCCTCTTGCAATAACACACAGTAGACAAGCCGCATAGGAAATGTCCTTGGTGCATTGCATTATTACAGATGTTGGGTTTTTGAAGAATGACCCATTTTATGTGAAATTTCCTTTTCAAGGATATTTTCTTCACTGGGATGCATTTGAACTGATTGACAATATGCAATTATATATATTTAAGAATCATATATTTGTCAGCACGGGGATGTGTATACAAAAGTTTAATCATCGGTCATTAGTCATCTTTTTGTTGTTAGATGGGCGGTGAAAATGTAAGGCATGGCTCAGTAACTAACAGTACAATTTTTAATTCAATATGCTTCCAGAGCTTGCAAATTTAACAAGTCTTGAGCTTTCATGCAGTAAAGTCACAGATTTTGGCATCACTTTTCTAGAAGGTATTTTGTCTTTACTTTCTTATACATGAGAGCATATTTTAGAACGCTAGAAGGTATTAACCAGAATTTCATGGAGCCGTATTTATTTGAACTCAATTGTTAATCAATTTTAGGATTCATACAATTATGCAGTATCTTTTCTACAGTAGCAATGTTCTGAATGCTTTTCCTTTTATTCATCTTTTAATTTGCATCCCACTCCTTCCTCTTGCCTCCTCTTCCTTATCTCCTACATCACTTAGCTTATCAGTATCAGATAAGATGTATCAGATAAGAAACAACAATGAAGAATAGACAATAGTGTTTCTTTGTTTCATTCATAGTAAACGGATATATATATAGAGAGAGAGAGAGAGTTCCTTGACTCCTAACTAACTCTAATACAAGTCTTAGCTACTTAACACCATAACTGACTCTAATAATCAGCTTGATAGAAAAAATTTATTTTATTTATTTTTTTCATGCCCATCTTTTCTTCCATCTTAAATTTTTAATAATATCTTGATTCATTTCAGGATTACAGATGCTTTCTATGTTAAATTTGGAAGGATGCCTTGTAACATCTGCCTGTTTGGGTTCTCTTGCAGGTTGCTTTAGTTTCTTGGCTTTTAAGCTTATTCTGTTAATATTCTTAACTACAATATTTAGGCTGAATAGTTTTAACTTTTTTTAATGTTTAAAATCTTGGGTATTAATCTTGAGAGGCGTATGACTTGAGTGTGATCTCAAATTTTCTTTCAGGTTTTTCTGTATCTTATCTTTTTAAGGGGAGGAGGGGCTTCTTTCTGTTCAGTTGCTTTGAGTTTCATATGATGTCCCTGCTTGATTATTTTAAAAAAGAGGCACCAGCTTAAATTTTAATGCATAAACAATAATATAATTGATCATATGCTTTTCTGGTTGAATGTTCTCGTCAGGCATTAGCGGCATTAGTTTATTGCCTCATTTAAAGGGAATGAAACTGGGATGCCTATTTTCATTTTTACCTTGACGTTTGTGCCCTTTTTTCCAGAGCTTCCTGCAC
>JANTPZ010150598.1:0-12131 GCA_025593235.1 Vachellia pachyceras | reverse complement strand
TTCAATCTGCAGTTTTGAGCAGTTTTGCATCAATTTCACAAATGAGAAGTTGCAGCAGCATTTCAATCAGGCAATGTCTCAGACCACATCAAGCACTTATAGTTTTCTTATAAATGCTGTTTCCTTTATTTACTATGATTTTGATGATGAATTTCAGCACGTCTTTAAAATGGAACAAGATGAATATACAAAGGAGCAGATTAATTGGAGCTATATTGAATTTGTTGACAATCAAGATGTTCTGGATCTCATCGAAAAGGTTCTGTCCGTCTTTTCACTTTCTTTCAGGGATTGAGGTTTTTCCTTTTGTTTTTTGCTTCCTTGGAAATGAAACACGAGAGCCCCTAAAATATATTCAATAGCTTCATGAGCTTATATTGCCGTCTCTTAAAATTCAAACTCTTGTTTGGACACTCCCTCCTGTTTTCTTTATCACCTTATATGTTTCTGGTCTTTTACTTGGATTGTTCTTTTGCAGAAACCTGGAGGAATCATTGCTCTCCTCGATGAAGCCTGGTAAAATTTAGTTTGCCCCTGAAACTTCTTCCATTTAGAAAAATTTGTCCATCACTTGACATATGATTTCTAATTTTCTTCTTTTGAGTTCAAATATCAGACATGATTCAATTTCTATCCGATCATTTTACAGCTAAAGCTTCTTGTTCATATTATAGTGAATCTAACCCTACATCCTCACTTTCACCTCTCTGCTGTTATCTTTCAGCATGTTTCCTAAGTCAACACACGAAACATTTTCTAACAAGCTTTATCAAACATTCAAGAATCACAAGCGCTTTATAAAGCCAAAATTGTCTCGATCAGATTTCACAATTGCCCATTATGCTGGGGAGGTACAAATAAATATTCTTTGTAACACCTGCTAAGATAGACAAGTATCATTTTCTGATCTGCCATAACCCTCATATGTTTGCAGGTCTTGTACCAGTCTAATCAATTTTTAGACAAAAACAAGGATTATGTGGTTCCTGAACATCAGGATTTGTTGAGTGCTTCCAAATGTTCCTTTGTAGCAGGACTTTTTCCTCCGTTTCCAGAAGAGACATCTAAATCTTCCAAATTTTCTTCAATTGCATCTCGTTTTAAGGTATAATTGGTTTTCCCTGTCCTTTTATCTAAACTCATGCACACCACCTTCACTGGCCATTAACTTCTTAAACATTCACATGCTCGTATCAACATATTTTCAAAAATTGAACTGTCTTCAAATGTTAGGGAAGTTAACAAATCATGTTTTCACATGCTGAATGGTGCAGCTACAACTACAATCACTAATGGAAACACTAAACTCTACAGAGCCTCATTACATCAGATGTGTGAAACCAAACAACCTTCTCAAGCCTACAATATTTGAGAATGCCAACATTATGCAACAACTGCGCTGTGGTGTGAGTTTGCTTTTAAAGCTTTCCTTACTCTTTGGACAATGATTTGTACAAAAGTGCACCCATATTTTCTTCTTGTCTTAAACCCTTTTTGGAAGTCTTTAACACTTTCTCCTACAGGGTGTTTTAGAGGCTATCAGAATCAGCTGTGCTGGATATCCTACTCGCCGTCCTTTCTTTGAATTTGTAAATCGATTTGGCCTCCTTGCCCCAGAGGCCATGGAAGGCAAGTAAGTATTGTCTTTTAGTATCTTTATGTCACAGAGGAAGAAAATTATTTCCTGGAGTGATCAACTATTTGTTGGATATAGTGCTTATCTACCAAGTTGTTATATTATGGACAGCACCGAAGAAAAGGTTGCTTGCCAAAAGATTCTAGAAAAAATGGGGCTACAAGGGTATCAGGTACTCGGAAATATTCTGCATGATCTATAAGGATCAGTTCTTGTCTTCTGTTTCATAAATCGAATGCAAACACACACACACACACATATATATATAAGTAAAGCTCCTACCATAAGCATGGATCTCTTACGCATGCATGTGAAATATGTTTGTGAGCTTCCATATCATATCATGGCCAGAGAAAACTCATTGGCTGTTTATATATTATTGTAGATTGGTAAAACAAAGGTATTCCTGAGAGCTGGTCAAATGGCTGAACTGGATGCACGGAGAGCTCAAGTACTCAGCAATGCAGCAAAAATTATCCAGCGGCGCATACGAACCCATCAAGCTCGAAATCATTATCATTCTTTGCGAAAGATTGCCATATACATGCAGTCTGTATGTAGAGGTACGATTTTTTGAGTGAAATTGCGTAAATCAATTTTTAAAGATGAAAGCTATCCTTTTATCAGAGTTTGGACGTTCAGATAGAATGATGTAGCACCAGGGGGTTGGACATCCTGCTGCTTAATCAGTTTCGTTTCTCTATTCATGATCTGTAGGAAGGCTAGCATGCAAACTCTTCGATAACATGAGAAAGGTGGCTGCTGCTAAGAGAATTCAGAAGAACGTACGCCGATATGAAGCTAGGAAGGCCTATAAAAGACTCCATGCAGCAGTACTTACCTTGCAAACGGGCTTAAGGGCAATGGCTGCACGTAAGGAATTCAGATTTAGGAAGAGCTCTAAAGCAGCCATTGCTATACAGGTCATAGTCAAGTACTATATAATTAGGATGACCCAACTGAGAGGGATTTGTAGCCAATATTTGGAATAACTCTATCTCTCAAAAATCGCAGGCTCGGTGGCGATGCCACAAAGCTTCCTCATATTATAAGAGGCTCAGGAAAGCTGCGATAATTACACAATGCAGATGGAGAGGCCGGGTAGCGAGGAGGGAACTAAGGAAGCTGAAAATGGCAAGATTCTCTACCGTGATTCTTCTAAATTTTGTTTAATAGTCATCTACTGAGATGTGATGCACTAAAACTATGCAATTTAAGATGCACATGACAGGCAATATTATCTGATTATCATCTCTATATTAACATCTGTTTGCTGTTGCTTTAGGCTGCGAGAGAAACTGGTGCACTTCAAGAAGCAAAGGATAAGCTTGAAAAACGAGTGGAGGAACTCACTTGGCGTCTCCAACTAGAAAAAAGTTTAAGGGTAACATGCATGTTTTTCAGTAACTACTATTTTTCGAAGGTTTTGCGGTTTCGATCTGTTATTCATGCATTTTGTAAAAAAAATGTTTTGCATTACTATCAAAAAATAATGGAGAGTCAAAGGCCCATCTTTGCAAGTGTGTAGTGATTCTCTCCTTTTGTAAGCCCTAAGGAAACCATCTGGAATCATGTGCAGACCAACCTAGAAGAAGCCAAAGCACAAGAGGTAGCAAAACTGCAGAATTCATTAAAGGAGATGCAGGCCAAAGTTGATGAAACCAATGATTTACTTGTCAAAGAGCGAGAGAATGCAAAGAAAGCTGTTGAAGAAGCGCCTCCTGTTATTCAGGAAACTCAGGTTCTTGTTGAAGACACACACAAAATTGACTCACTAACAGCAGAAGTTGAGAGCCTGAAGGTGAGAAAGTTCAGTCTAACAAGAACTAGTTTCGTTTTGACCCTTCTTTCATCCATCTATTTCTGCATATAGCACATATTTTGATATGAAAATCACGTACGACATCACAATTTCAATTTGATACTTCTTAGAGAGCGGTTCATCACTCACTAGTCAATTCTCAAGTCTTTTTCCATTTTGACTACTTACGTGGAACAAAAATTGATAACTGATCGTAACTTGGCATCTCTGATTGAGGATCAGAAAAGAATTTTAACGCAAGCGCACTTGTTATGTTCCGGTGTACACGTAGCTTGTGAAATGAAATGGATCATGAATCATCCTAAAGATGTTAGTATACCTATCAGGAAAAACTCCTCATCAGTGTGCTCATATGAAAAACCATCTTTAATTTTAACTTATTGTAGATTCTTGTCAAACAAATACATGATTAAATCTAAGTATTCAATAGTTGGTGAAGATAACTTAGTTTTCAATGGCCAAGTATAGTTAATCAAGATAACTTGATGTACTTTAAATGGTATCACATAACGAAAGACTATTTCTTTAAAGTTGCCTGTTTCTGAATATGTGTGTGTGTATTGCTATACTGATATATCAGAAGGTGACAAAAATTTCAGTTTGTTCTGGAGCTTTATATGATCTTGTTAGCGGCATATAATGATCATCCAGAGTTATGAATGTTATTGCCTCTGCTTTATGTTCACACAGACCTGGTTCCAGTCAGAAAAAGAGAGAGCAGATGACTTTGAAAGAAAATACAATGAAGCCCAAGTCTCCAGGGAAGAAAGGGGTAAAAAATTAGAAGACGCAGAGAAGAAGGTTCGTCAGCTACAAGAATCATTGACCAGGTAATATAATTACTTAATGAATAATAAAACCTGACAGTGATTTCCTTTTCCCATGCCAATCGAGCAACAGTTTCCTGATTTCTGTCATTGCAAACTTGTTATTATACTGTATTCCTAACTCTGGAGTTTCAACCTCTTAGGAATAGTGTGGTCAAATGATTGAATGATCGTCAGAGCTGATTTCTTTTCTTTTATCCGTTTTTATCTCCCTAAATTTGACAAAATCATCAATTCATACCTTTTTTCTACGATTCCACAAAATTTATCATTGGCATAGCCACGTTTTCCTTAGATGTATGACTGAGATCCCGTAATTCTTTGATTAGGCTAGAAGAGAAGATTACTAATTTAGAATCAGAGAATCAGGTTCTACGTCAACAAGCTTTGTCCATGGCACCTAATAAGTTCCTTTCGGGACGCTCCAGATCTATTATTCAGGTAGCCTTTGATATCAACCTTACCTCCATGATAATAATTTAAATATACAAGATAGTGCTAAAGGCTTCATTTTCTCTCTTGACAGAGAGGTGCCGAAGGTGGGGCTCATGTTGGAGGGGAAGCAAAGGCACCTTTGGTAACGAACATAATTTTAAGCAAGTGCATGCTTGCGAATTGTTTGTATGTGTGAATTTGATTGATGGTTTCTTGATCTCCGGATGATCCGAGCAGGATCTTCATAGCCCATCCATGATTCAGAGGGAACACTACGAAATGGAAGATAGGCCGCAAAAGTCACTAAATGATAAACAGCAGGAGAATCAAGAGTTACTCATCAGATGCATTGTACAGCATCTAAGCTTTGCTGGGAACAGACCAATTGCAGCCTGTATCGTATACAAATGCCTCCTGCACTGGCGATCGTTTGAAGTAGAGCGTACTAGCGTTTTTGATCGTATCATTCAAACTATTGGCCATGCAATTGAGGTTAATAAAGTTCAACTCTTGACTAGTTTTCTTACTCTTATGATGTTTCTGACTCAAATATTTGCATGTGGAGTATAGACCCAGGATAACAATGATACCTTGGCTTACTGGTTATCGAATGCTTCTACACTTCTCTTGCTGCTCCAGCGCACGCTCAAGGCAAGTGGTGCCGCCGGAATGGCTCCGCAACGCCGTCGTTCTTCATCGGCAACGCTATTTGGGAGGATGACACAAGTAAATATAGTTTTCTTATTTGGAAATAAATATTAACTGGTACGGAGAAAGATAAGCTTAAGCTTTTGCATCCTTGAGGTTTGTTTCAGAGTTTTCGCGGAGCACCAGCTGGAGTGAACCTTGCGCTAATCAACGGTAGCGGTGGAGCGGATACATTACGACAAGTGGAAGCCAAGTACCCGGCTCTTCTTTTCAAACAGCAGCTTACAGCATATGTGGAGAAGATATATGGAATGATTCGAGATAACTTGAAGAAAGAAATATCTCCGTTTCTTGGATTATGCATCCAGGTACAACAATACGTTCAGTACTACCATCTGTCCAGTGTAAATTTTAATAGTAACATGCAAGGCAATATATTTGACATGTGAGTAGCTAAACTGTTTGAACTGACGTAACAGGCACCGAGAACATCCAGAGCAAGCTTGGTTAAAGGACGCTCTGTTGCAAACACGGAAGCCCAGCGAGCTTTGATTGCGCACTGGCAGGGGATAGTGAAGAGCCTCGGGAACTTCCTTAATACTTTAAAAGCAAATTATGTTAGTAGAACCTCTTTTAACATCGTCGTCCTCATTGCAGTTATGGATCAGTTTTGCCCGCTAAATTCCTGGTTTCTTAGTAAAATCTAACTGAATTTCTCATATTAAATACATGGCTATGATGAATCCATGGGGGAATTTATGTGATTCTCACGACAAGCAGCATGTCCATTATTTACTCTTATATTTCTCATCCTCCCTTCTAGTCAACGTTGTTTGACTGAAGATACTCCGTGCTTCATTGACAGGTTCCTCCATTTCTAGTTCGGAAGGTGTTCACTCAAATTTTTTCTTTTATCAATGTCCAGCTATTCAACAGGTTAGTTTATTGAGCTTGAGCTATCAATCATATAAGGGATTATTGTATTGGAATTTTCATGTCTTACCATCTCAAATTTGAATTCTTGGTTGCAGTCTTCTTTTAAGACGGGAGTGCTGCTCATTCAGCAATGGTGAGTATGTCAAAGCTGGTTTGGCTGAATTGGAGCACTGGTGTTATAAAGCAACGGACGAGGTCCATTTCCCCCCTTGTCCAATATATAACACTGTAACTCTTGTTCTTTTTGCGGAGGGTACAATTGCTAACTAATAGTCTCGGCCTCCTCCCTGATGCAGTACGCAGGTTTAGCCTGGGATGAGCTCAAACATATTAGGCAGGCTATTGGATTCCTGGTATGCTTCTAATATTTAGCTTCGTACCGTCTGCTCCTGATGGTGGTAATTTGTGTCGTTAATTGAATGTTAATCAGGTCATACACCAGAAACCAAAGAAAACGCTGGATGAAATAAGTCATGACCTGTGCCCGGTGAGTGGAGGCAATGTCATTCGAGTAAAAAGATTTAGTTTTTAAGGATGCTTACCAGTTGCGTGTGTATAGGTCCTCAGCATACAGCAGCTTTATCGGATAAGTACCATGTACTGGGATGACAAGTACGGCACGCACAGCGTGTCCTCCGACGTAAGCACTCAAACCATGTTGTTAAGTGAGCGAATCATCCATAACAGATCAAAGGCGCTTGATGATGATGATGATTTGATCCGTGTGCAGGTAATAGCCAATATGAGAGTGCTCATGACCGAAGATTCAAATAACGCGGTCAGTAATTCTTTCCTGTTGGACGATGATTCCAGGTAAGGTGGATCCATATAATTAATATTATATACATACATATATATATATATATATGGATGCGGGCATGGATGGGTTATTAACAAATGGATATGTATGATGTTGGCAGCATTCCATTTTCGGTGGATGACATATCTAAGTCGATGGAGCAAATAGATGTCGCGGATATTGAACCGCCACCACTGATTCGAGAGAACTCTGGCTTTAGTTTCTTGCTGCCCCGCATAGATTAATTGACAGCTTTCTTAGAAGCAGAACAATAACTGATTTAAATTGAACTTGCCCACCCCACCTTTCCGATGAAGTCCTATTTCGGCCCCCTTCTCTTACATTTGACTTCCTTGTTCCCTTCCTTTGATTTCTCTCTCAGCCTAGGCTTCCACGCTTATCATTCCCTTTGGCAACTACCCTTTCGGATTCCAGCGCCACAATTGCATTGCATGTGCCAACTCCTCACCCTCTCCATTTCACTGCTGCTTTTCACACCACTGTCTTCTACTTATTCCATGTTTTTTCCCTTTTCGTTCATTGATACACGTTCCAAATTTTGTACCTACAACTAGAATCGTAGTATCAAGTGTTTTTATTTATTTATGGGTGGGGATTTGTTCGATTCAATGTATTTATTTGTTTTTCCATTCCTTTTATGTAGAGCCTTTTTTGTCGTCATCCACAAAGTCATTTTTTTTAATGACAGATTATTGCTCTCGAGTTTTGATTTGTTCTGATTTTAATCTAGGTTTTCGGTGTCTATATCCGAGAGAAGTTATGGTGAGTAACAAATAAATTTTCTTTTTAATACATACAAGCGCAAACTCGATCACGAGTTGTTACAGATTAAAGCGTGCTTCCTAAGTAGATCAGTCACATAAGTGGGTGAAAAGATCAACAAAGTATGATTTTGGCAGTTTTTAACGGAGAAGGGAAAACCGATCCCCACAAGAGTTAATTCTGGATTGCAGTTGCTTATTCAAAGAGAAACCCAATTAATAGCTTCTGATAAAGTAATACCTTCATTCAAGTGTACATTGATTATATTATTCTCGTATTGTAAAAATATGAGTCTGTGAATGAAGGGATTCATTTGCTTCATTCGGGGAAAGAGGTTGGAGGAAAAGTTAGCTGGCGTCCATGTGTGCGTGAATATATGAATATGCGATTAATTAAACTTGATTACACGTTCTGCAGTTGGACGGTGTGCAGGCGTAGGTAGGTGCTCTGTGCTCAGTGGATACCATCGTTCAGCGAGGGATGGGAACGATAGTTGTATCAGGTCATATTCATTCAAGCCCAATGTTGTTCAGTTCATTCGATTGTATTGACAATGAAAGCAGTACTTAATTAGAGCAAGGCATTCCAGGCCCCTCTCAATCACATCCCAATTCCATCCTTTTCAATTGGGAGGTACCAATGGATGTTTAGTAGAGTTGGCAAGGACTACTACCAGCATTCCTCAAAACGAGGTTCAAACCCTGGGAGTGACAGCCACAATAATTAACGTAACCTCAAAGAGGTTGTCCCATCGGTATCTCACTACCACTGTAAGGTCTCCTCGCGGAGGTCCGGATTAGTCTGGGGCGGGCAATGAACCCAGGATACCCCAAGATACGGATGGTTTATACCAAAAAAAAAATTGGGAGGTGAATCATCAAGCGCAAATACCACCTAATATGATTGCTACCCTGGCTTCATTAGTTCATTACAATACTCACTTTTCTCCCATCACACTTGCCCATCTCAGTACTCAATCATTAGGCAATATTTATCCAAAAATATTTATCCATGTGGATAACGCTCCATCTTTTATGCCAAAGCATTGTTTATACTAAAGATAATTTGCCTAGGTAGTCCTTATTGACTTCACACATAACCACACAACAAGATGATTGCCAAATGTTGGAAAAAAAAAAAATTCACATCCCGTTTGCCCTCATTCCCAATCAAGACAGCCACAAGCCCACATGGCTCCTTCATGTTCAAGCCAGCATGGTTGATTAGTCACAATTAAATTAAATTAGGGCAATTTCACCGACAAGTACAGCTTTTTGAAAGAATAATGATATTACAACCAAGCCACTCGGACAAAATATCAAGATTGACAAAACTTTCTGAATTGCACTTGCAGCACTAGGTTAGTTGACTGAAAGAATGGGAACTATCATATAATTATCTAGTATAGTTTACCTTGCAAGTCAAAAATTTCAATCAACATGAGAAACATGGACTGCTATCACGTGCAACATCCCACTCTTCCAAGCCTTTCAAAAATGATCTTATTGCAAGGTGTTCCGACGCATATGCCATGAAGGAAGCTAATATTATGCCCCCAACAACCATCAAACCTAGCCTATTATCACAGAAATCAAATTCACAAGTGTTAATACAAAGGTCCTAGGGGACCCAAAAAAACTCAATTACAGGGCAGAAACACAACATCCACTTCGAGTTAAACTATCAAATGGCGGTTCGGTTTGTATCGTGACATATAAACTAGTGCAGGGTATCCTGGTGTGAAAGGCAGGCTGTGAAATCAGAAACACACCCATTATAGATATTGTGCTTTCTTTCAACAATAGCAACTTATGAGTAGATTGCAAATTACCTTAAAAACAAAGCGGTGATTCCAAAAAGACAAGGCAAAGATGGGGCAGCAATTGCCAAGAAGGCCATCCCTAAACCATAATACCATGTAACAACATCACAAGATGGAATCTGTCGATGATGAACTACAACAGATAACAGACAAAATTAACGATGACAACACCACAACACCAATATAAAAAAGCCAAAGGAATCCGGAGGTCACATTTAACTGTTAGACAGAACTATCAAACAAGCTTGAATCTAAAATAACATACATTTTCCTGAATCATAGTCAGAAGATTCAGGATGAGACAATGCTGTTCCTGATGCTGTGAGTTTTCCCCAGCGATAAATTAGATGTAAATAACCTCCGAAGAATACAAAGAAGAGTGTGAAAGTCCATTCATACATCAAGAGCAAACCAGTCCATGGGCTCACTTGCCGGGGTACAATCAACAGTGCTACCCCAAGAGACACCACTGCAGCCATCAAACAGACACTAACTGAAATGCTACCCAAATAAGCTGGTACCTTGTACTGGGCACTACTTAAGAGCTGTTAACATCATGGAAAAAGATTTTCAGCACAATAAAAAGGAACACAAGTGTGCATGAAAAAGGCTGTGATGGGAAATCCAACCTGGTAAGTGGAATTGGTTGTGGTAGTAGAAATACTACCATATAGAAGAGGTCCACTTGCTCTAATCCTATAATAAAGGTGTCTGGCTTGATCCCATAATGGAATTCTACAAAATGAACCGATGAACCCTGGAATCTGCAGCAAGAACAAATTACAATATGTTGAGACAGATTAAATTGCATGCCCACCGTCTAAATTCATTGAGGATGGTAAAAATCATAGCAGCTGACCTTAACAAATGATCGATAACAGCAGAAGAGTAAAGCACAAAAAGGTAGCAGAAAAAGAAACTTCACAAGAAAATCATCTTTGGGATTTCGGCCTCCAGCTGTTCCAGGAAGGGATTCCTCAAGACATTCCCTTTTATTCTGCAGCACCATATATCAGGGGAGAACAAAGTGTTGTGACATTAACAGGCCAATAGAGGAAATTAAGTTCCACAGATACCTGCCAGACATCAACAGGTTTCAAAAGCCATGCTGTCCACCAGTCCCAGGGCTTAAGAGGCCCGAGTGTATAGTGAATTACACGGAGCTCATTCTCATCTACCATCCACTGGATAAATCAGCATGAATTGTTAGATGGTTGAACTGAAGGATGCAATACCTTGTTACACATACTCCAGTACCTTGTTGGCAAGCATGTAAAGCCCAACATCTGCATTATAGGGCGTTGAAAGTCTCTCCATTTCAGGAACTGGTCTAGAATTCAGTGCTGCAGGGGTCAAATTTGGTTCAAAAACACGTGCATTGGAAAATCCAGAGTAGTATGAATTAAGAAATCCCTGATCTCCTGCCAAAGGAGACAAAATAGACAAAGCCAGATGTTCAGAAGCAGTGAAGTTTGAGAATCATATCTGGTAAATGATGCTTAGGAAATATAAAAACACCAAACCTACGACATTTGGTATAAGTGCTTAAAAATTGTAATACCTCCAGTGCAGGATGGAAGAGTCTTTACTTTGCTCATCATGTCATTAAAAACAGTATCAGATGGTTCCACTACCATGACTCCCGAATTCAATCTCTCGGAATGCTTTAAATTAGCGCAGAATTTTCCACATTTGAAAAGATCTTCGATATTTTTAACCACAATAGTATCCGCATCGAGGTAAACAACTGCACATTTCTATTCAAAATTAAACCACAAAGCTGCATATGTAATCTACAATTCTGTATCCCCACAAAAAAGATGTTGAGATGTTTTTCTTTCTTATTCAGGGGGTGGGGTTAGTAGTACCGGTAATACGGGCCAGCCCGCCAACATGGCCCCGGTTGGCGGGCTGCAATTCTGCAGCCCGCACCGTATTAGGCGGGTTGGCGGGCCAACCCGCCAACATTTATTTTTTTTTATTTTTTTTTTAAAATTGCTCTCTTTATTGCTTCTTTTCAGCCCAATTACGCAGCCCAATTATGTTGAATGCTGAAAGCCATCCGTTTATGGCTTTTCAGCCCACTTTTTTTTAAAGCCCAATTTTTGTTTAATGTGCTCCATTCGTTTATGGCTTATTGGCTTTTCATGGAACTAAATAATTAACTAACTAACTAAGCTTACAATTGATATTTAATTACTAAAAAGTCTAAATTGATATTTAATAAACAACAAAGATCTAATCATCCTCAATAATAATGTTCGAAGCTTTATCTGAAATTGTCAAAGGTCCCTTTTCCTTTTCCTCTTCCTCAAGATCTTCTATATCTGCCAATGTCATATCCACACACAACAAAAATAAGTGTTAAATCCATTGCATTTTATAAAAAGAAAATGATATTAATGAGATAAAAAAGTGAATAC
>JANTPZ010150597.1:0-19289 GCA_025593235.1 Vachellia pachyceras | reverse complement strand
TTAGTTTTTAGAATTTTCAATTTTGAATAGTTTGATTGTGTCAATGTGTGATAAAATTTATTTTTTTAATTTTTTATTCCTCACCGGTCTGATCCCCGGTTTGACTCCGGTCTGACCCACTGACCCTTAACCCATTGCCTTGTCCGGTTCAATTACCGGTCCGGTTTCCTGTACCTTGAAAATTACTCAAATTATTCTAATTTATAATTTTTTGTCAGGTTTAAGGTCAATTTTGTTCAAAAAATTTACACCCAACAGCAATTTTACCTCTAAGTGTCAAAAGTGAAGTAATGTTGCACAGGCTGAATGGTTAATTTTGACCATTAAAAACAAGGGAGACTATTACATGGCACTTAATATACCACCTCAGCGCCACCTCCTCATCCAACCACTCAACTTCTAAAAAATCTTCAAATAAACTACCATTTCACTGGGATTTCTTGATGAGAGAAAGATTTCATTTTTGGGAAAGGCCTTCCCTCTTCCTTTTCCTCCTTCTTCTAGCAACTTACAGTGAAGACAATGCCGTTTGTAGAGGTCTGCGATATCTTGCTGGCACATCCTGAAGATTTTCATGTCTTTGTCGTCGATGATAGCCTTGTGGTTTGGAAAGTCATCGAGTTTGTGGGATTTCATTTGGTAAAAGTGTGTGGAAAGGAAAATGGTTTGTTTTGGAAATCACCTTCTTTTGTTTTTTATGTTTCTTCTGTCTTTTTTTCTGCTTTTTTAAATATTTGCAATCTTCCAGAAACATTCCTAGGTATGCAAGTTGGGAACATGTACTCCATCCTCCTTCTTGAAGAGGAAGGAAAGGAGCTGAAAAATCGCAGATTTTCACTACTGCACCGTCGACCTTCCTTTCTTTGGGTTCTTCGTTCAAGTGACCAAGCACTACAAGACGAGAGTTCGGTCAAACATTCACCTCCATCGACAACCTTCTGCTTTGATGTTCTATGTGCCGAGGATCCACCCCTTCATTCATCTTGTACGGCTTCTCCATCTTCTTTCTTCTAGAATTCATTTTTGTTTTTTATATTTTTTTTTTGTTAAAGTATAATTTTAGTCCTTTATGTTTACGTCAATTTCATTTTAGTCCTTTAAGTTTAAAAAGTGCATGTAGTTAGTTTCTCTTAACGGAAATTGCTGACTCATTAAATTTAATTGATGATTATGCTATAAAATGATGACAAAGTATGCTCACATTTTAATTTTAATGCAATAATATAATAAATTTGATATTTTAAATTGTGTAAAATAAAAAGAGAATTAAAATAACAGCGTTAAATTTGATGAGTCATCCATTTCCGTTAAGAGAAACTAACGGCGTTAAGTTTGAGGGACTGAAAATGCATTTTTTAAACTTAAAGGACTAAAGTGAAACCTGACACAAATATAAATAAATAAAAGTATACTTTAGTCGAGATTTTTTTTTTTGTGTGCTTGTGAGTTTGATTTTCTTGTTGTTTTACTGTTGTCAAATTCCAGGTTGTCTATGGTCACCAATCGCCAATAATTTTTGGTTGTTTTAGGTGGAAGCTAGTTTTGGATGTCCAAAATCTTGGTGTGAGGCAAGTTGAAAATGGAAGAAAAATGGGTTGAGGCAAGTTGAAGTGGAAGAAAAATGGGTGGATCAGGTTGAGTAAGGAGAAGAGGCAAGGAGGTGATTTGGGCGATGAGGTGAAGGGATGGTGACGTGGTTGTACTGAATGTGAATTAACGGTTAAAATTAACCATTTCTAAGCTGTTTAGGCAACATTGCTATACTTTTGATACTCTTGTGGTAACAGTGCTTCTCAGGAAACTTTCAAGACAAAAAGGATACTTTTTCTTTTTTCTTTTTGCCTACCGTAGAAGATTAAAAAAACTGTTATTTATCCTGCTTTCTTGCCTTGTTTCAACTGTAATATAACTAAATGTCACAAGTTAGAGTGAGTTATTCTAATATTAAAGGAGAGGAAGGTGACAACTCATCGTGGAGAAGTTGTTTGAAACTTGTAATGAAAGCCACCCTAACGAAGTAAACATATCAATAATCGCTGATAAGTGTATATTATTGCCACATATATAAAGTCAGTTTCTCTCCTTTCATTTGAAAGAATTTGGAAAAGTTTAGCTCATAAAGTAGAGAACTGAATGTCGAAAGCACTGGAAGCAGTAAAAAGATAATTTAGAAAAAACAAAAGAAAAGTTTCTGTACTGTAATATTCTTCCAGATTGGATCAAAGCACAAAACATTGCCGACGAGGGAAAAGAATAATATAATGATGACGATGACACAGATATAGTTGTAAGATGCAGCCCCAAAGATGAAGATATGAATATTCTCATAAAGTGAAGCAAAGCATAAACCCATCCTCCAAGTCATACCGATTCAAGCAAGTCATTCACTACTCACAACCAATGGAAACTAATCAAATTTTGGATATATACTTGGAACCAGACTCAAAGTAAACCCTAAGCGAAAGGCAGAATAATAAAAAGTTGCAGAAGCTTCAATGCCACAGTTGATAGAGCTTCATACAACTGACACCTACTTAAACCCCCTCAAGTCCAGTTTGTGTCATCACCTTCGATCGATCCCTTCTAGTCTCAGCTTTATACATCATTTGCATCGACCTGTGCTCATTTGCTTCTTCTGATTAATTCTCTTATTCAATGGCCAAAATGGTTTTAAGGTCCAAAGAAGTAGTCCATGGTTTAGCGTTCCTTTGTCTGTTAATGTTGGTGCATAAAGGTGGCGCCTATGAGTTCGTAGTCGGTGGCCAAAAGGGATGGAGCGTGCCGAGTGATCCCAATCATAATCCCTACAATCAATGGGCTGAAAGTAGCCGATTCCAAATTGGAGACTCCATAGGTACGTACCTTAGCTTTTCATAAATGAAACTGCATGTGTTTTTTTATTAAAAATATGTAACAATTGAGAAATATGGGGAAATATTGCAGTGTTCAACTATCAATCAGGACAAGACTCAGTGCTTCAAGTGAAGAGCGAAGACTACGCCAATTGCAACACGAAGTCGCCTATTGTAAAATACTCAGATGGCCACACGGTGATCAAGTTTAATCAGTCAGGGGCTCACTACTTCATTAGTGGGAAAAGAGAGAATTGTCTCAAGAACGAGAAGATCATCGTCATCGTCTTGGCTGATCGGTCCGGCCGATCCAACGCCACAGCACCCACTTCTTCTCCGCCTTCACCGTCTTCTCCCTCACCCTCACCCACCGGTCAGCAGACTCAGTCTCCGCCGCCAGCCTCTTCATCCCCTACCCCTTCTCCTGCGAGTCATAACAATCCTTCTTCGCACAATGCTGCTGCTCCTATCTCCCTCTCCTTCACCGGAACTGTTGCTGCATTATTCGCGGCTTCTGCAACTTTCACTCTCTAATTAGTTACGTGGAGCCTTGCTTGCATGTAATGTGGGCATTCGTTAACATGGTTTTGTGGTGTCTTGAGTCCAAAATAATTGTGATGGTGTTTGATTTTCATTATTTTTTGTGACAATTAACAATGAAAGGACCAGAGTATTGTAAACGTTATAAATGGAATAAGACCATTAATTCTGTACTCGTATAGATATGTTAGCATGCTTCTCGCTATTGATCCGCATATAAAAGAAATCCTTTGTTCATTTTTCCATCCAACAGATGGAATAAATTGGTTTTATACGAAGCCTATAATTGTCCTCTCCTTTTTTTTTTTCAAGGCCTAATACATTATTTTGTATAACTCATAAATGTTATTGGCACGAGACGAGAGACAAGGGACATGTCTCGTGCTTGTTTAGTGTGGGATAAGATTGTTCCGCCTATGTATGTATGTATGTATGTTATCCATCGTTAGCCTGCATATTCTATCGTTAAATTCAAGTTACATCATTCAACCTCTTAAGAACATTAAGATTACGCCATCTCTATTTCTTCTACAACCTCTTGTTCCATTGCCTATTAATTGCACAGCAACACAGGGACATGGGCCATAGCCTATTCTCTTGGATTTTCATATGTTCCTTGGATATGCATATATACTCTGTTTTCATGGAAGTCCATGCTTATTCCTACCATTTGATCATGCAAGCACCAACGATAAGGAAGAACGTTTGTGTGAGAATCAATGGATTAAGATATTTATGATTTCCATCAATTAGACCCTCAAAATAACTACATCCTGGCCAAGTTATATGAAGCAATCTCACACTTCCGCAGATTAAAAGATTTTTTTTTTCTTTTTTAGTGTAATGTTAAACCAGTAATAAAAACCACTGATCTGGTCACTTTTAGACATTGGCAAAGCCAGCCCTGACGCCAACAGTAATTTCAAAGACATCACGGTACAAACAAACAAAAGCGGGACCGTGGCGGTAAATCGCAAATAAACTGCCGCAGCCGCAGAAGCTACTGTTTTTTTTAATATTTATTCTTGCCAATAATTTCTTCATTATTATAATATCATAAACATATATGTTTGGATAGAAGAAAAATAAAATCATCATTCATGAAAAGCATATATCCTTTTACATCACTATATAATTTTTATACAATTCTTATGCTTTAATTGGGGAATTTCATGAGAAAAATACAGGAAGACATTTTGGCCTCTATTTAGCATTTCAAATTTAGTTGATTAAAACTATTCAAGCAGAGATACCAAAAGCGCATCTGGTGTAGTGGTATCATAGTACCCTCCCACGGTACTGACCGGGGTTCGATTCCCCGGATGCGCAATGTAACAAAAGTTCATTATAATTTTTGTTTCTCATAGCTCTGTCTCTTGCGGGGTTCGGACACGCCTGCAACTTCAAAAACAGAAACCAAATTCACTTTAAGTGACAGATACGATTTCGTCCATTTCTGCAGCTACGCTCATATATATATATATATATGTTACATGTCTCATGTCTGTGTGTGGACCCCATTTTTTAGGGCTCATAAAGTCATCTCCTGAGACAGAATTATTACGTTAGGTTGCACATTTTTTATATGGACTTATACATATCTCTTCCCTAGGCCTCCAATATATATGGCATTAATGAATCAAAACCCCTCTCCCCATCCATACATGCTTCTATCTCAAGTCAGAAGCTGTATCTTAATCTCCATTATTAAAAACTATGAATACACAAAACCATATATACACACACACATTTGAATATAATCTGCCTTTAATATTTTTCTTGTTCTATTCTTTCTTTCTCCGGTTGGTTGGCTGGAACCTTCAATACATAAAGTGTCACCTAACCATAGTGCTGGGAATGCGGGCCAGCCCGCCCGGGTTGGCGGGTTGGACGGGCCAGCCCGCTAGGTGGCGGGTTGGGATTTCTCAACCTGCAGCCTGCCATCCCGCCAACCTGCTAACCTTTTATTTTTTAAAAAAATAAAAAATAAATTATTTTTCCATTTTTACCCATTTTTTATAAGATTGCACATTTATACTATTCTCTTTTAAATTCTATGAATAAATGTTCAATAATTTTTTAAAAATAAAATTTAATATTACTTTATCCTTATAAAAAATATTGTGATGGAAAAAATTTAAAGATATATAAGATATAATAATTTAAAAAAATAAAAAGTAAGCTGACGGGCTGGCCTGCCAATCCGCGGGTCAGGCGGGGCGGGCTGATCAACCCGCCTCCCTGGAAGGCTGGTAAATACCAGCCCGAACCCACCAAAATATACGGGCCGTAGTACCTAACCAGCTAGCTAGCTCTAATGTGCGAGTATACATGTCGGCGGCGTGCCTCGGTGGGTTTCTTTATATATATTTATATTCTGCTAATTAACCATTAAGCCTTTTTTTAATTTCTTAGTACAAGAGTTGTTGAGTGTTAGTTGAGACCTATATGCACTAATTTAGTTATATCCGAAAGCCTATTTATTAGTTATGTCATCAGGGACATGATAATGAGGTCTAGCTATAATATAATAGGTACATGTTTATATATAGGGAAGGAGAAATTGTGCACGACATATATACATCAGATTCTTTTGCATGGCTATGTTCTGTGTATGTTGACGATTTGTCAAGCCTCAATCATTCTGGAGATCAGCCGAGCCCCACTCCAATAAACTATATATACAGGTTGGCGTGTCTATTATATACTGTGTTGGGAATGTAGTAGAAAAGTATTTTTACACAAGTCGAGATAAATATGTGGAGGAGATTATCTCGTTTTACGGAAAAACACTCTTGAATGTGCTTTAGGGGAGTAAATAAGTTTTTTCAAATAAGAACATTATATTTGATCATATGTATTGTAGCAATCGCTTGATTAATGCTTTAAGATAGTAGATTAATGCATATATTAAGCTTTGTTAATTAAGCCAAGATTTTGCTGTTGAGGTAAACTAATGATTGCAGAAGATTAACATCCCTGACCTACTAAACACACATATATATAGCTTAGGAAATGGTATGATATATATAAGTGTGAGTTGATCATGTATAATTGATCTGATATTATGTCTTAACAAAAAATCATAATTCCAATAGGATTGATTTGATGTGAAGCGACTTGTTTAAAAAACAACAAAAGTGGTTTTGAAAAAAAAAGGGTAGGTTCATTTGACATGTATTGAATGGGTCAAAAATCAGTATATTCATACATGAGAGCCACTGAAAGATTAGACGATAGTCAAATTAACTGTTTCTATTTTTAAATAATTATATGTTATCTAATATTACGGTCTATTTTAAATGTAAATATCGTTAAAATTAAACCCCAATAAATACTATTTCTCTTGGCTATTATATTATAATATTTTCTATTTATAGCATTTGCATTCAAAATTTTCCTTGACCTCTTTCACGCAGTTCATTTGTATTGTATATTAAGTAAATGATTGTTGATATACTTTTAAAAATATTTCTTGTGATTTAAAAAATTCTCAAATTTCACATAAGCACATAGCTTAGAAAGGATCTAGACATATGTTATAGCTCTCGTCTACAACCAACAAAACTTTAAAATAGAATAACGAACAGATTTTTTTTTGTTATAACTAGCTAGTTAAAAGATGCATAACACATGTTCAACATGTGTATTCCTCCATTGTGTGGTTTGCTTTGATTTAATTTCTCATTAATTTCTTATTAGTTCCTCAGTACATGAATTTGAATTAGAATGGAAAATTGAAGTTCCAACTTGGATTAATTATATTTTCTGATTTGAACAACCTAAGAATTACAGAACGTGGCAACGTCACTCTAATGGAAGTTGATGATTATTCCAATCATGTGAAATCAAGAAATATGTTAGGAACGATAACTTTCTGAGCCATCTTTTAAGGAAAGATATGTTTAATTATATTGACTTTAATTTTGTTGTTTAATGATGTTGTGAAGAGCCATCGTTGACAAAGAAGTAGTAAGCTAATTAATTATAAGTGCATACCTTAGCCTATGGTTTCTTTTATAATATACAAAATAATATTATATTCCTTGTAACTGTCTACTAGTATGTTTCTTGGCTCTCCTTCATGTCAACTAATTAATTAAATAACATTGGCAAAAAAACTTAATTAACGTGTCACTTGTCAGAATAATTAAGATGGCGAGTGGCATTAGTTATAGGTTTAAATGAGGACAAGCGTTTTAAACACGTAAGCAGTACCTATAAGCGATTGAGTATGAAATTTTTATAAACTCGTCTCAGACTCTCAGTAATTCTCGATATGTTTTTGTACGATTTTTGCAGTTAGATTGTCTCATTTCCACTTATTTATCGTTGCTTGTGGGTTGTTCGTTGCTGAGTTTCTTTTTTTCGTTTTCCTTTTAGTTAACTCCAGAATTCCTATTTTCAGTTTTCAATGTAGGGCTTTCCATTTTTGATGTTTTTACTGTATTAATTAGGGTAAGCAGCACAAGTTCTTGGAAGAAAAAACCTAAAACCTAACTTTTATCGGTCAGGTCCCTTGACAAGTAGTCGTTTCTCCCGACAAGTAGTTCTCTCTGGTTCTCAATGAAAGAGCGAATGCAAGTCTTTAGGCCTTAGGGAAATTACATGCACCGTTGAAAAAGACCAAAACTTTATAAAACCCCTTTCAATGGAATCTCCGGCTGTAAGACTCATGACAGCTATTCAAGCATGAAATGGATAACATTCAAATGTGCTAGTCAAAAACTTAGTCGGGGCATTTTCTCTACCCCTCCTTACCTTGAAAAGTAGGGCAACCTTGCATCCTTGAACCCAGTGGCGGAGCCACATATTGGCCACGGTGGGCAAGTGCCCCCACTGAAAAATTTTTGTTGTATGTAAATAACTATTAGATTTTTATTATGCACCCACTGATATTTAAGATTTGAACCCACTCAAATTATCTATACTAGCAAGCTTATTGTCATTTATTTGAAAATAAAAAAAGTTTCCCCCACTGATCTGAGGTCCTGGCTCCGTCATTGCTTGAACCGATAACCATCTTTCGGCTAACCTAGCTTCCTTTGTCCCTCAGGACTAACAAATGGTAGTACAGGAATATTCACCATCGACTACGCCTTTCTTCTTGATCTTAGGCCATGACTCACCCTATATGTAAATTGTCACAAGGATTTAAATATAATATCTGTTTGGATTTGCTTTGGAAACTGTCTTTTCAATATGATTTATGATCTACGAGGTAAATATATGATAAGGGTTTTATCTCAGTTTACATGATAATGATTTTTCAACACATTGATGAATTGACACAATTTAGATTAGATTGTTGGAGGTGGAAAGATGAAGAATACGAGATGATATTGCATTATAGTAACTCATTATTAATTATATACAAAATGCTTTGATTAGAGTGATTATGTTCACAAGAAAGTGCATCAGTGAAGAGGAAATGATGAGAAATAACACAGAGAATGAATTAACCAAAATATTTGACAACCACAGACAAAGGAACTAAACAAAGGCCTCTCTTCTTCAGTTCTGTGCAGTCACTTTCTCTTTCTATAAATCCCATTTCTCTTGTCTCTTCTCTTTCCCCTGAGATACTCCTTTTCTCCTACAAAAACAAAGCAAATTTTTTTAATTTTAAGGAATGTATAAATAAAAATCATTTTCTATATTACTACCAGCAAACACAACCGCACATGCATGTAAAAACAAACCACCGAAAATAATTGGGAAAGAATAGAGGTATCATAAGAGAATAATGGAAATTAATTAACTTGTTGGTCGTGTTTCTTCTCAAATTTTCAGAAGATACAAATTTTTTCCTCCTCTTTGAATAATTAATGAGAATAAAGAAAGAAGGAACCGATTAATTTAATCAGTTTAGTATCAAACCTCGGAAAGCCTTATGTCCTCCATTCGTTTTGGTTTGTACTCTGACCGGTTCTCATGTAAAACCTAAAACCAAAATACCATGGATATTCCAATTTTAGGACCACGGAATGAATTTTCGATATATTTTAGCTGTGTAGAAGGAAAAAAGAGAGAACAAAATCAAAGAATGACCAGATGGAGAGAGAAAACTAACCTTGGGACTGGTGAGGGGATGAGAACTTGCAGTATCTTCCAAAGCATCATCAACCATAGTTTCTATGTCCTTCTTTCTCTTTTTAAAACTCAATCTCTTGCCATTCTTATTCCCAGAAATCTCATTATGATCATCAGCCAATTTGTTCGTCGTAACAGCCAAAGAAGCAGCATCAGAAAGTAAAGAGGAAGAAGAAGCATTAACACCAGAAAATATAGAGGACCTGTCACCATTAAAGAAGTCCTCAAAATATTGAGTCCAACCACTCTCCTCGGCATTAACTTCGCTCGAAGAAGGAGCTTTGCTCACGGAATTCATAGAGGTTTCTGCCACAAAACCAGAAGCAAAGAAGAAGAAGAAGAAGAAGAAGAAGAAGAAGAAGAAGAAGAAGAAGAAGAAGGTGCAATATTATTAGTGGGGTTTGATAGCCAGTTCTGGAGAAGCAAGTCACCCAATAAGAAAGAATATATATAGCGGTGAATATAATTATATAAACAAGAACATCAATGAACAAGGAAAGAAAGGGAAAACAATATTGATGAAATGTATGACGACAGAATTTGGAATCTTTTGCTATTGGGGTGTGGGTCATACAAGTTAGAGAAGTTGAAAATAGCTGAGACAGAAAAAAAGAGAGAGGGTTTGACCTTTGCGGTGAGAGATAAGAAATGTGCAGACAAAGATTTGCCAAAATTTTCTATACTATGGACTTATCTTCCCACTGTTGCTTTGAATTAGTCACTAAGTCACCCTTTATAGAAGACTTCAGAAATATTCTTTCGGCTAAACAGATCATATCATCCTAAAATTTGTCTTAGAAGGATCCCTATTTATGATCATCGTCAACCTTAAATTCAGGCTACGTTAAAATTGCACTAACAGCCTTTGTTTCTTTTTAATGTCGGTGTTAGCTTTAATTTCCCAATTTATTCAATCAATTAATTTCAACTACTCAAATTTCGCTATAAATCTAACGCATTTTTGTGTGAATCAAATCAAATTATTCTAACAAACACCTGTTGACTGTGCATTCAAGGCATGTGCACTCTTAATATTGAGAAAGAATATTCCTGGTCCGTCCATGTAAATTAAGAAGGATATCATCAATGATTAGAAGAATTAAATTAAATCAAAGCATCAGAGCACGAAGGTTTTACGAGCTTGCTAGATTCGATCCAACATATAACATTTTTTATGTTTGTCCTCTGCCATGTTTATGTGAAAAATACTTATGATGTTTACTGGTTTGCCATTTTCCCCTTGCCAACACATGCACACACACACTACCCCATCGTCAATAATGAAGCATTGTTCATTATTCTCAACGAATAGTTAAAAGGAACACAAACATATCTACATACAAGGGGACATAAATTAACAATCATATAAATAAATATAATGAAGTAGGAATTTAAAACAAAAAGGAAAAAAGAGAAAAAAAGGTCTATGACTTGGGCGTTTGTTTATGAGAGATTTATTGTAAGGTCCCGCACTAGCAAATTATTCATTATAAAATCTTATGGTTGTCAATGGCAGCTGCTCCACTTTTCAATGGTGCCTTTTCATAAATAATTTCTTTCTATAGGACTTGAGCCTAAATCTCGCTTTGTTTATTGTTAGCCATTTGATAAAGAACTCGTTTGGTAATTGCTGACTGCTGACGTTGAGCCATAATTGTTTAGTTGTCTTAGGCCCATCCAAACTACGTCATTGCAGAAGTTCACTCCTTTCTTCTCTCTGGTTTCTGAGAACTTGCTATCCCATTATGACTTGTCCCACAAAAACCTACTTTCAAAGTTAAATAAATTCTTCCTACTTTCAAAGTTTAATAAATTCTTTCTCCATTTATCATTTCTCTACACACACATAAAATGAGTTTTCATTCTTTAATACATTGGTTCATTTTGGGATGGCTTACAACTGTAAAAATATGTGCTTAAATTGAATACTCAACTGAAAAAATTTATGAAAGTTCACCCTCGGGTGCCAAAATTTTATATAAAAAAAAATTGGGAGGGGGTAGCTTAGCTTGTTAAAAATGTATATACGGATCAATTATACAATGCATTCGTATATATTGAATTGGTCTATACTTTTATAGGATGTATATTAAAGAACTTGTCCCCAAACTGGTGGTCCCTGCACAACTTTATGTCCTAACGTGAAAGTTGATTCATTCATAATCAACCATTTATGTGTGTGTGTGGGGATAGAGGTGTGAGAAATTATTTAATATTTCATCAGAAATTAAAGAGTGCGTATTAATTGATGCCTCAAGAAATTGCGCAATACATGAACTCTGAAACACTGATATAGAAGCGAAGTTAATGAGTATGGCAGATATGCTTTCTGCCTGCGTGAAAGAGAGTACTGTGGGGCGATTACCATGCAAAAGCAAAACTATGCACAGAAAATCAGTTTCAGAAAGATGAAAAGTAACGTTTGGGATGTAAGAAACTCATCTTCTGAAAAAGAACAAGGACGTTGTCATAAAGGGATGTGCCATACATATGCATATCATAGGGGCAATAATTTTTTCACCCGCAACCTCAATATTTTGCTGTTTATCAATCACTTTAAAGTATTTGTTTAAAATAAGTTTAAAAATATAATTATACCACAAAATACTTTAAAATGCTTATACATCTAACAATGCTTTAAGGTGTTAGATAAACTACAAAATATTTCAGAATGTTAAATACATATGAGAAAACACTTAAAAGCACTGGATACCATTTAACTCAGTGTTATATGATATCCCTCATCACTCTTGTGAATTTTTCAAAAATTAAAATATCGGTTCACCATTGGATCCGTGGATAGCTGCTACAAGACACTATAGTACATTAACTTTCTGGAGATAGTCGCTGTCAATATATCAAATTAGTGAGCATTTCTCACAGATACGAATTCAACTTAGCTGATCAACGTCCTCATGTTTTTTCTGTTGGTGATGGAGGAGAAAATTTTATCTTCATCACCGTATGTACGCTTTTAAACTTGATGCATAGCTATTTTTATATCTATGGTTTTGCAGTAAATAACTATTTTATATCTTAGCTCTAGGTGTATAAAGGGGAAAAATTAACTGTTCAAAACCCTACCTCTTTCTTTCTTTCTTTTTTGGTTCAGGACAGAAAGAAATGAGGCATTTATCCCAGCAATGAATAAAATTATCATGACTTCATAACATTAAATGGTTATAGGACGGCCTATATAATGTGAATTGTGAAGCACTATAGAACCAGACTAGCTTTGTTTAAGTAACCTAATTAACCTAATCTGTTAGCTTAGATAGTTTTATCAGTTGGTTACAGTAGTGAGTTGTAATTCAGTTGTACTTTCCCACCTGTATATATGTATATACTTCTCTGTATATAAAGGAAGAAACTCGCTTGAATAAGGTTTGAGGAGCTTATTTTTCTTCATTTCGTGTTACATCTTGTAGCTGAACATCTGAAACTCTCGCTGTTAATTAAAGACTTCATATTGTAACCTAATTAAATTTATATTGAAATTCCTGAATCAAATTTAGTTACAGTGATGCTTGTTAAGACATAATCATTGACCTTGTACCCACACACGCTTTGTTGATGATTCACAAAGTACAAAATCCATTTAGATTTTATTCTGATAATTAAATCACAGAGAACCTTTATTAAAGATGAGCATGGGTTAGGCCGCCGTTTTAACTCTTATACTTTCTGTTGGTATTGTTCTATAATCCTAGCTAGAAGAAACCTATTCTTAATTGGCTATAGGCCTTTATACACGCAAGACAAGAACTTTGCTCACTTGTTTATTCGTATACTGAGGAAATTAAACAAATAATTGGAGGTTGAAGGGTCTTAATGTCAATGAATTGGGGTATTAACTTGAGGCCACTACTTGGTTAGTGGGGTTCCAATTAACATGATGGTTGAAGAAAAAAATGTTTCAAAATTATTTTAAGTCAAAATGCTTTGTATTTTCCTTCCAAATAGGTAATCTAACCAGAGATTTTGGTCATAAATAGTTAGAAAAATGGCCCTTTCAAGATTTAAATAGCCTTACCATGAGGATTTATTAATGAAATGATACATGGATATGAAATAGCATTCGTGCACATGTGGCCTATACATCACTTTTTAATAACATGCCAACATTAACATGTGAAGATTGTTTGGTTACAAATACAATGAACCCATGGAAAAGGATCATCATCACCAAAACTCTGCGTCTATTTCTTTCCCTAGCAGAACACAAATCGTTAAAGCTTACCTAAATTCTTATACATGTTTTGAAGAATTGTTTCCTTTTCTTAGGTACACCTATCTTTTTTGCCTTTTCTTAGGTACACCTATCTATGCTTTGGAAGGTTATAACAAGGGTTATAGTTTATATATATATATATATCCACACAAAGAATAATAGGTTTTCTTTGGTCATTTTGTTCACCTTTCCCCTTTTTTCTTGCTGCTGATCTGATAAGAGTAGCTATATATTGCAGCGAATATAGAGCCAGCTAGCCAGCCAGAGACGTACTATATTGTTGTGAGCCAGCAATTGAAGCAGGTCGACTTGGATTTAAATCACTGACCTTATATCGGTTCAATGACCGGTCCATTTTTCAGTACTTTGGATAACCTTTAAATTTTTCGTTTCCTTCTCAAACACATGGGTTTGAGCAATTTGAAGCTACTCGATCCAATCATTAATATAAGATTGAAGAAATTGAATTATAGGTTAGATATCACATCAACGGGATGAAGGAGTAGCAATTTAGGGTGTAGAGCTACAATATACATTGTATAGATTTGTACATATACATTAATGATTTGAGACTGAAAACACCACATGGGTCACGATGACAAAAGGAGTTTTGACAGGAAAATAAAAACAGAGAGCATTGATTGCAGTTTAAAAGATTGGTAACTTTCTGGGTATTAACCTTTGTCTTCTAGGGTAAATCTAAGCCTATCAATTGTTGAATCACCAAGTCATATCATTTGTAGAAAACCCATGATCCTAAAGCATTCCACAAGAAAGCCCTGGAAAATTTTTACCGCATGGGTCCCATATCCATGAAAGCGAAATATTCACTTTCTGATACAGACTTATTGTCCCCTTGAATTGTTCTCTACAACGGGTGCAATATATATGCATGCTTAAACATATAATTAATCTTTTGGTTCTTCACAGCTAATTTGATTTGTTTCTGTTGAGACTGGAATGTTTACTATAAGAGCGGTAAAACTAAAAGAGGAAAAGCGAAGAAATGGTATGATTCAGTGTGTGGTACATTGGAATATTGCGAATGAATTTTAAAAGTGTAAAAAAAATTTGGTTGAGATTGGTTTACTGTGATTAAATAAACACAGAAGTGTAGGATGATATATCAGTGGTTGGTATGCAGTGAGTGAGAGCGAGACGGATAAGGAAACGGGTCGGTCATCATGAGGGTCTCCTTCACTCTGAGTAACGATGACGTGAAAGTACCAAAAAGGCCTAAAAACATGCAAATCTAAATTGCTTGTCTTGCTGCCGTGAAGTCTTTCTCCTCAGGTGAAAAAAGTTTATCCCGTGACGGTAAATTTTATTAGAAAAGTAATCCAAACAGGCCCAAATAATTGAAGAGGTTACAATCAACGAGTGGTTATATCCCACATGATATTTTAGAAAAACTAGTGTGAAATTGTTACAAATAATTAATTTAATTAATTTCTTTAACATACGTAAATTAGTTAGTTAGTTTTTGTTGTTTCCTTTTTCTAAAATTTGGTGAAAGTGGGCTCAACCTTGAGCGCTTGAGGAGTGAAAATGAATTAAACCTTGAGGTTCATGATTTAAGGAAAAATTACGTGTTTCATATGGTCAATTCTGAATCGAAATTTAAAAAGGGGAAATGGGCTAAAAATATACTTGTTCATAACCAATAAAATTTTGAAATGGGTACTTTTAACTATCTTTAACAAATAGGTTGCATTATCCCCTTCTGCCAAAGTTGATCTATTTATAAACTTTGTGGGTGTCTTTCGTTGAAGAAAATTCTGTCTTTTAGATGTAAGTGAGTGTGACGATGTTATATAAAGTATAGGCCATGATTCAAAGCTATTTATTTCATGAGGAAGGAATGTAAGCACTAAGGTAGGAAGGAGGGAGGGAATGTTTTTACTAAATAGTTCTACAATAAATATAAATACTACGAAAAAAATGATAGAAGTTCAGTTGATCTGAGACTTTTTAATAAATATCTCTTATTCCTAATTTCAAACACTGAAACCAAAAGGGCCATTTTCATGGGCCTATTGTTGGAAACCCAATAGTGATACTGAATGGGAAAGTAGTACTTATCATGTTCGTTTGTTTGAGCGTTTGGAAAAACCAAACGCACAGTCAACACTGTTTTTCGGTAAAACGAGATAATCTCTTTCACATATTTACCTCAACTTACGTAAAAGTACTTCTCTACCGCGTTCTCAAACGAGCACAATTTCTCCTATTCAACAACTCTAGTTTTCCATTTTGGCAAGTCTCTTGTTCATTCCTTCCACTTCTGTATGAGATTTGGACTTCTTTTAATGAAATGTAAGGGCCCATTTGGTACATTGGAATTGATTTTGATAGAAATGGATATGGATATGGAAATGAAGATGGATATGGAGTTTAAAGTACGTTTAGTATATCATGTAAATAGAACATAATTTTTTATATAAAAAGACTGAAATGCCTTTTATATAATCTTCAACTCCGACCAACAAATCTCTACAACAGTGCTGCACATTTCCGGGCCATCATCTTCGAAAAATTCTAGATCTACTACAATGCATTTGTCTTCAACGTTAGAGGTCGTGGTACGACAATCATCAGTGCTTTGAACGTTTAATTGCAATCATGCTTGCCGGTGTTGCTACAGATCTGCTAGAGTGACTTTGCCTTTCAGATTTGTGATCACAGACAACAATTATCAATCGAATGGAGACAGACGATGGTGGCTCAGATTGTCGACGGTGAGTTTTAGTTGCCATCATGCTCGCCAGCTCAGTTCATTTTGAAGACTGGCATGAAAATCGAATGGGGTATGCAATGGCAAAAATGGGTTCTAAGGACGTGGAATTGCAAAACTAAGGTTGAGAAATTGAATTAATTTTTATGATTTTTGGTGGATATGAGAATAAAATTGTGACAAATTCTATGCTACCAAACATCCTATAACCAAGGAATTGGGCTCCATTTTCATGTGCCTATTTCCATTCAACCAAATAGTCCATAAGATCACTCACAGCTAGTCTTACAATATTAACTGCCTTCAAAATTAAAATGCCTCGCCTTTTCTTTAAAAAATATGCAAGATTTTTTTTTTTTGCGCTCCAATGCATCACAAATCATATAAGACAAAATAACACTCAACATCTAAAAAAATGTGGTGCGTGTTTGGGAATTCATTTAGAGAAATGAGTTTACGAATTTCGAAAAAAATTTACGGAATCCAAAAAGAATTTACGAATTTCAAAATGATTTTTATGGATTTTAAGACGCTTTTTATAGATTTCAAGATGGTTTTATTTTAGCTTACTTACGCCGTTGAAAGAAATTATTCCTATACATGGACGTATTCTTATAGGAAAGCACCAGTAGCAATGTCACCAACAAATCAAAAGGCTTTACAGGTTTTTTAGAGCAAAACCAATGATTTTCCCATGATTACTGTTAACACTGATTTTTTTTTTTGTATAAACCATAATATCCTGGGTTCATTGCCCGCCCCAGACTAATCCGGACCCCGTGAGGAGACCTTACAGTGGTAGCGAGGTACCGATGGGACAATCTCTTTAAGGTTGCGTTAATTATCGCGGTTATCACTTCCCATAGTTCGAACCCTTACCCTGAAGAATATTGGTCGTAACCCCTACCAAACGCCCATTGGTGTTAACACTGATTTTAAAAGGAGGGAAAGAGCATAGAAAATAGTTTCTTCACATAGTGCTTTCTCACGGCATACTTTTCCATTTGTAAAGAACCTTTTTGGAATATGTTTTCTTTAAGAAGTACTTTCTCGCAACATGCTATTTTTTTATATAAGTGCTTTTCTAAACTTGGCCTCTTTTAAAAGTGTTTTTTCACAGCATGTTTTCTAGTTTCAAGCTAAATTTGAATACTTTTATTTAATTTAATAAATTGATAAATAAGCCCTAACAAAAATTTAAAAAGCCAAATGAATTGACTAGTAGAAGAGGTTAGGTTCTTAGAGCCTAATAATTTATGGTTTGAATCCCACTAGTAAAAATGATCGCATATGGTGTCTGACAATATTCTGAATATAATTACCTCCAGTTGGATGTTAACAGAAAAATAGGTTGCATATTTTTATATATAAATAATGTAGTTTGTTATAATTTTTCTTAACAAACTTTTTCCCATTTATATTGATATTTATATTAATCGATATGTTGTTAAGCAAGGAAAAATTAGTTTATCTCTTTGAAAAAGAATATAAAAGGGAAAAGAGAGAGCTTCATTTTTGGTCCCAAAACATGAAAACTTGTATTGATGCTGGCATTAAAGGGCAAGACTGAGAAACATGGGCCTCCTCCAGGACCATTTATTTAATTACACATGGGTATTAATCAAACATATTGAATCAATTAAAAAACACTTCCATCATATAAGGTGGTACAGAACTCATATGACATACATTGAATTGAATAAAATCATTTAAAAAACTAATCCAAACACCCCTCACTGCATCCCATGATCTGAAAAGAATCAGGTAATCAACCACCGGAAAATAAACAAATGTAAGCTACCATAGTTTTGAGTAATTTAAGAGTTGATTTTAGTTGTAAATGTATGACTTGAGTAAAAATTACCAGATTGAAATCATTCAAATTAAGAAAGATTTCGCTTATTTCTATAAATCTTTCTTGCGGAAATTTATTCCTCGAAAGCAAGCTCACTCCTTTTGATTTACCTAATTTCATTGTATTTTACTGATTTATTAATCTGCAAAAGTCGACGTGGCTTTGACTTCCCTCATTTCTATAATTAAGATCTTAGCTTCATCATAGTCTCGAGAGAAGGTGAGAGTCGAGATCTGCAATTTCCGCAAGTGATCAGAGACAGCCATGGATGAACATTCCTCGCACATATCTATGTTCCCTTGGTTTGCTTTCGGCCACCTAATCCCATTTCTACACAACTCCAACAAATTAGCTAGAAGAGGTCACAGAATTTCGTTCTTCATCCCCACAGAAACACAATCCAAATTACATCAACGGAATCTCTTCCCACATCTCATTACCCTCTTCCCCATCACTGTGCCTCACTGTGATGGCCTTCCCGTTGATACAGAAAACAGTGGCGAAGCCACATATGTGTGAGTGGGGGCATAATTTTTGGGTGCTTATCTAAATAGCATAATACTTTTTGCTATGTATACATTGATTTTTAATATTTGAACCCACTCAAATTATCTATACTAATAAATCTATTGTCATTTGTTTGAAAATAAAAAATTGCCCCACTAATAATAGGTCCTGGCTCCGCTACTCGCAGAAACCAGGTGTGATGTTCCTCCCTCTTTAATTCCTCTTCTCATGACAGCCATGGATTGATGGAATCAGTTAACGCATATCACGCATGGTCACTGTTCACGTACATCACGCATGCAATCACTCAACGTATCCCCTGTAATCTCGCACTGTACATTATCGTTTCCCTCTGATCATTGCTGATTGTATGGACTGATATTGTGGAGATCAGACAGCTGTGATATTCAAACCGATCTCTTCCTCCTGTATATATCTTCCCTTAACAAATGAATGAGATACTCCTTCAGAGCAATT